>NKZZ01001247.1:65953-78171 GCA_002370815.1 Metschnikowia hamakuensis
TTTTTTTTTTTTTTTTTCTTTCTCTGGTCCAGTTGTAGACGAAAATATATCTACGCTATAATTAGCAAAAAGTTCCCCGGACTGCACTCACTGCGGTGGAAAGTCATGTGATAAATGTCTAAAGATTATGTACCAAATACACAGAACCTCATATTTTTCCTTCCCAAGAAATGTAGATGAATGAAGAGGCTTTCTTCGGGTGAAAAAAGAAACCGGATCGCCTCGGACTTTAAAGATGAACATAAGATTATGGACCTGGAAACTGGAAATTGGTAACGTGATGATAATTTTCTGCAATTCCTGCATATACTGCCCCCAAGAATAAAGTACCTTTAGGACACAGTACTAGACACTCTGTTAATCCAAAGTAATTCTATATTATTCTCTGGTGTTTTCTCTAGTACTGAACACTTTGAAAAGTTAGTGGGAAAATGTCACACGTGCTTTGTGAAAGACACATCCTCCATATAAGAGAAAGTCTTGAGGGTGAACAAAAAGAAAGACAGATTATGGCAGTCAGGGAAGAGGAAACAGTGTGAACAACCGCGCATAAACTATCTCCAACCACACGCCACTTCAGGGGGAAAATCTCCCGATCTGACAGGAATCGTGATAAAAGAAATTGAACTGGCGCGTTGTAGGCCGTAAAATAAAAAAGAGGGAATGGCCTCCTTTTATAGTCTGAAGAGTGCGAACTGCGAACTCTGACACAAATGCACAGAGTTCAGGGGCTTGCATGGCTGCGAAAACGTAGCCTCACTAATATATAAAGGCCCCCCTCCCCCCGCGAATTTTTACCATTAATTAGCAGTACCAATCCCAATATAAATCATGATCGAAACGCATGAACTCTGATGATGAGCTATCCCTGAACGATCCGTCGAGTGTCGACTGGATCAGAACGGTCCAGGTTTCGTCAAATGAATTTGAAGGTGTTCCCAGCACCTATAAAGAAGCCATGCACTTGCAGAGCAGGATACGTTGGATCAATGCGTGTGACAAGAATTTTAAGCGGCAATCTCTAATATAGGAAATTAGTTTAGAGGGATAAACCAGATTAAAACATGTCCGGATCAAATACTAATGTACCTTACTTAAGAGACTTCTTACTTTCCAATGAGACTACTGTGCCGGAGCACGGTACTGTGGATGAAAATGCTCAACAGGTTATGAGAAAAGTGGAAGCTCTAGTTTGGGTGCGAAATTTCAGTCGCATTGAGAGTTGATTGGTGACACTTCTCTGAACCATTACACCCTAAGATAAACCAGTACACCCTTTGATTTCTAGTAAGGTGCCGAATGGGTCAAGATTTTGATCAACATCCGATCCCCTAATTTTCGTTCTTGATTAGTAAAGTCCTTGACAAATCAGTCTTGACAAATCTAGGAATCTAAGAATTCTCAGTACTTAGGCTTCAATCCAGGAATCCCACTATTGAATACTGATGTCCCCGACGGTTCCTATTAATCATGATTTTTCGAAACCAACAAATAAAAAATCATCTTCTTTTGTTATTCCATGCTATAAGATTCAGGCGTTGGCTGCTTTGAACACTTTCATTTACTCAAAGTAACACTTCCCTTTTCAACCGCAACAATGTGATAAAAGGGGTTGGAGCTGGAATTCCCGCGGCTGCTGGCACCAGACTTGCCCTCCAATTGTTCCTCGTTAAGGTATATAAATTGTACTCATTCCAATTACAAGACAAAAAGGCCCTGTCTCGTTATTTATTGTCACCACCTCCCGGATTGGTTGGGTAATTTGCCTGCTGCCTTCCGTCACTTGTGGGCCTGTATCCGTAGACTGGGCCTGTATGCAGATCCCAAAGAAACAGAGGCTAACAGTAAGCTTTCATCATAGTAATCTGGCAAAGGACACTGATTTTCTGAGGGCTTGAAGGAACATACCATGCAGAAGAATAATTCGAGGAGGTTCCAGAAGTGAGCTCCAGAAATGGACAAGGAGGTATTCTCAGGTTGGATGTGGTTTCTCTGACTCCCTCTCCTGAATCGAGCCCCTATTCCCCAGTGCCCACAAAATCTTCCATACAACTTCCTCCTCCACGGAATCCTCATTCCAGAACTGACTGAAGCTCGTGCTTCTGGAGATCTGGATTAGCCGTTGGGATTGGATTAGTCCATCCAGAAAGTCTTCAACACAGGGAAGAAAGACGAGGAAGAAAGACGAGGAAGAAAGATGAAAGAAGAAAGAAGAAAGAAATAATGTGGATGAAAGATGGTGGTGAAAAAAAGGAAAAAGAATGTGGAAAAAGGGAGGGGAGAAAAACTGGGGGGTAGAGGGTTTATATACAATTACCTCCTTTTCTCGCCCCGCCCCGTTTAATTGCAGCCATGGGCCATGCAGGAGCAGCCACCCCCCTCCCCCCGCGAAATATATAAAGGTGCGCATTCCCCCTGGTTTCGAAGCCATTACCAAGAAAAATGTCATGATTGCAGCCTAGCCTTTGAAGAGCTATTAATCACCAATTCCTAGTATTGGCTAAGAAATAAACCAGTACACCCGAAGACTGACATCGTCACCAAACTGACAACGACTTCTTACGCGAAAGGATTCAATACCGCGCAACATGAAACACGCGGCCGTTACACACAGGCTGCAAAAAATATCCTGGGGGTATATAAAGTCGCGCGCTCTCGCCACTTCACTTCTTCTACTTCACTTCTTCTACTTCACTTCTTATAGTGACTCACTAAGTGAACCGGTCTAGGAACCATTACCGTGATAGTCAGTCTGTTTTCAGGACCAGTGCCACTATGATCATAGGTGTACAAGTGGAATGACAGTCAAGAGGTGGACTAAGCAGAGTGGAGGAGTGATGTATGGTGAGTGGAAGGTATACTCTAGTTTTAAAGACTCGACATACTTACCAGCTAAGTACGCCATAGTCTAGTCATTAAAGCTCCACATTACAGTAAAGTGGAGAGACTCTGAGTTTCAGTGGTGGCTTCACCACTACAACTGTCCATCAATTATAACATTAGACAAACTGCCCTAAAAAATATTCCAGCTTTCTATATATGAGAATAATATTTTATGGACTGTTGCTTTATTATGAGTGGAGGGGGTGAGTATCTCGCTGGCTGAGTTAGTACTGAGTAGCTTGTGCAGGAATTCTCCTGGAGAACATACTTATTATGATTAATGCAATCTCTTTGTCTGACTTTTCAAATAGCTAGTAATAAGACTGGACATGGAGTATATGCCATAGAAGACGCTTTGGAACTAAACAATGACAAGATCCACTTTTGGAAAGGTTGCCTGTCCTGCATACCACCACGCACGCGAAGTATACTTTAATACAGCATCAGATCCATCTCACTCTGCAGCAGCAATCGTTACCAACCCCACCACATTTTAAAACAGCGGACGCATCCTTTAAATATAAAACTTGAAACTTGACGCAACACAAAAGCAACGCAACACAAACGCAACATTCGCGAACGCGAACGCAACCACAAACACAACCACCACTATATAAAGCAACCATCCCCCGCATTTTCTTCCACATTCTTTCCACTTTAGCAACCCATGGGTGTCCATTCTCTATGGGACATTGTGGGCCCGGCAGCCAAGCCCGTTAAGCTCGAGGCGCTTTCCCGCAAGAAATTGGCCGTGGATGCGCTGATCTGGATCTACCAGTTTCTTAAGGCCGTCAGAGATAAGGAAGGCAATGCTTTGGGCCAGAGCCATATTGTGGGGTTTTTCCGGCGGCTCTGCAAAATGTTATATTTCGGAATCCTCCCGTTGTTTGTGTTTGATGGAGGGGCGCCCGCATTGAAGCGTCAGGTGATCCAGAAAAGACGGGAACGCCGCGTGGGCAATGCTGACAGTGTCAGTACAACTGCACAGAAGCTCCTCTTGATGCAAATGAACAAGAAAAGGGGTGGGAATAAAATTCCGAAAACAGTCTCTAATGGAGGAACAGATACAGAAAATACAGCGAATAGAGGAACTGACTCTAATACAAGGTATACAGGGTCTGGGTCTGGGTCTTGGGCTGGGGCTGGGGCTGGGACTGTGTACTTCGAAGATCTTCCTAGTAATGATCAAGGCCAAAACCAGAGCCAGAACCAGGACCAGAACCAGGGCCAGAACCAGGGCCACACCCAGCTTTTCCGGCCCAAAGATGAATACCATCTTCCCGAAATCAAGCAGTTTCGAGTACGGAAAACCGATGAGCGGATCCTCCCCCCAGACGAAGTGGAGGAGGCGGAAAACCACGATTTCGATGTGGTTGACGGAATCCCCATCGATTCCGTAGATCCCTCTTCACCAGAGTTTGCCCTGCTTCCCATGGCCACGCAGTACATGATCCTCAACCACCTCCGACTCCGGTCCCGGCTTCGGATGGGCTACACCAAAGACCAGTTGGTGAGCCTTTTCCCCAACCTGCAGGACTTTTCCAAGTTTCAGATCCAGCAGGTGCAGAAACGTAACTTTTACACGCAGAAGTTGATGAACGTCAGTGGCATGTCGGAGGACCTGGGTAATATGTCCAAGAGAATTGCTGGTGATAAGGACCGGCAGTATATGTTGGTCAAGAACGAGGGGGGATGGACACTTTCATTGGGTGAAGCCAACCAGAATGACCAGGCCAATGACGACGATCTGGAGCTAGGTCGGGGGCAGATAGTGGATCTAGAACAAGAGGATTTTGGGTACGGAGAAGGTCGTAGCCAGGAGACTGGCAAAGATAGTGGGAAAAAGCCGATGGTGAAGGCTGAGAGTATAGCGTCGGATCTGGGGACTGAGGACCTAGAGGATGTGCCACTTGAGGCCGAATCCGATGACGAAAAAAATCGCATGTTGATCGAATCGTTATACGAAAGGTACCCAGAGACCCAAAGTGGAAAGACTCAAGAAGTGTTACCAGTGAACGATGACGAATACCCCCAGAAGGTGACAGTGAATGGAATACTGCTGGAGCAGAGTGTTTCTGGATTCAGCGAGCGGGAGTTACGCGAGGCCGTGGAGGAGTCCAAGAAGAATTTCTATAAGGAGAGAGAGGAGGCTTTTGATCTCCAGAACTCTCTTTTATTCTCAGCAGAGACAGAACAAGCGAATCAAGGGGACAATGGAAATGAGAAGGGCTATCCCAAAGTTAAAGGGAATGAGGAAGAAGACAAAGCAGAAAGAGAAGACGGAAGGAATGAAGTGAATGAAGAGGAAGAAGAGGAAGAGGAGGATGAAGGGGAGAGGAGGAAGGAGACTCCCAGCTGGTTTAGTGCACCCCAGACATTTGGCCAGGAGTCCATTGGTGTGTTCAACGAAGACAATACCAAAAAACACTTGAATGAGGATGAAGAGGCCGGGCTCATTTCCTGGACCGAAGCCAAGGATTACTACAAGCAAGCAGCCAAAGCGCCGGAGTGGATTGAAATCGACGACGATGATGTTTCTAAAGAAGAAGAGGAAGTGACGGAATCGGAAGCCAGGGATCACAATTCCTCAAAAAATGGAAATAAAGAAGTGGGCGATTCTGGTCGAGCTAGCAAGGACTTGGGTGGAGGCCGTTCCGGGGACACCAGGGCCACCAGGGCCACCATAAATCGTCCCAAGGCAAAAAAAGAGACAAAAAGGGCAGAAATGAAGCCTAGGGCAGAGAAAGAGACGGAAAAGGATTCCAAGGCCGAAGAGTCTATGATTGCAGATGAAGACAAAGAGACTATGACAAAGGAAGACTTTAAGACAAATGAAGAAAAGACTCAGGAAGACCTTTTGACCTCAGACTTGACCTCAGACTCTGGGAAAATGGATGGGAAAGTGTCTGAAGCTGGAGAGTCGGAGACAGTTGGGGAGCCCAAAATGCTCATGGACTATGACTTTTCCGAGGACGAAGAGACTCATCTCCAGCAACAGCTCCACGAAGAGGAAGACGACTACCACGACTTTTCGCAACGCATCCAGGTGGAAGACTTGAATATCCACACGCAAGTGGGAGCAGAACAGCTTCTCCAGGAACAACTCCAAAAGGCCCGACGGGATGCCGATGAAGTGACCCAGACCATGGTCAACGATGTGCAGGAACTCCTACGCCGGTTTGGGATCCCATACATCACAGCACCCATGGAGGCCGAGGCCCAGTGTGCTAAATTGTACCAATTGGGCTTGGTGGACGGGATCGTGACGGATGATAGCGATTGCTTTCTTTTTGGCGGTTCCAGGGTCTACAAGAACATGTTCAACCAGAAACAGTATGTGGAGTGCTACATTGGCGAGGATATCGAGCATAAAATCGGCCTCTCTCAAGAGAAACTTATAGACTTGGCGCTTCTTTTGGGAAGTGATTACACGGAGGGAATCAAGGGCATTGGGCCTGTTTTGGCCATGGAGATTTTGGCGGAGTTTGGTGATTTGCATACATTTAAGGCCTGGTTTTTGGACCGCAAGAAAGAGCTTTCTATGGGCGAAGATGGCTCCACCACCGAGGGAGAAAAACCAAAAAAAAAAGGGGAGAAAGAGGGAGAGAGGACTAAACTTGAAAAAAACCTCATTGGCCGAATTAAAAATGGCAAGTTGTTTTTGAATGAAGATTTCCCAAGTGAAATAGTGCGGACTGCATACAGACAGCCGGAGGTTGATGCCGATTCCAGCCAATTCAAGTGGGGGATTCCGCTGCTCGACCAAATCCGAAGCTTTCTCATGTACAACGTGGGCTGGACCCAGGCCCGCGTGGATGAGGTGATGGTTCCGTTGGTCAGAAACATGAATAAGGCCAGAACCTGTGGGGTGCAGTCCACGGTATCCGAGTTCTTCCCGCAGGAATACATTCTGTACAGGAAGGACCTTGGCATGGGCAAGCGAATGAAGGTTGCTGCCGAACGCATGAGGAAAGAGGCTTAGGGGCTTCTTTGCATTTTCTAAACTGCTTTGGGAAGAGATGTTCCAAATCCGACCACAAGTTGGTTGGGGTTCCCCTGGCCCTGGCCCTGGGTGCAGGACGGCCACCCTTTTGACGCTCAACATGGCGCTAAACATGGCGCTAAACATGGTGCTCAACATGGCGCTAAACATGGCGCTAAACATGGCGCTAAACATGGTGCTAAACATGGTGCTCAACATGGCGCTCAACATGACGCTCAACACATGACGCTATGGTTATTCATTCTTCGATAGGCCCCTGTTTACGGGTCTTATGTGCAGACCAGAACACGTTTTCCAGGCGGCGCTCTGCATGAGAGAACATCTGATGAATATGTGTTTTTGTTGCTTGTGGCTTATTTCATCGGTTGAGATTACGCCCGCATAAGGGCACCGCCCTATGTACAGGCCCCAAGGCACCCTCGTGCATCTCGCATATACTTGCTTCATTACGAGCTACCCTTTCATCCACTCCTCGTCGTAAGGGCCAACGTTCTAATGCAACTTACGGAGAAAGATATTAAATGGGATGAGACGCATATCGGGTATTTCTATTGGTTCCTTAAAGCGGGGGTTTTCGGTGAAATGGCCCTGAGAGGCTGGTCCTCGTCCATAATCCTAGAACCCTAGAAAGTCCTGAATAGAAACCCAAAAACTCATGAATAAAAACCTAGAAACTCATGAAATATAAGTGTGACACTTTTCCATGGAAGTAGACGTATCTTGGGATCTATTTTTGGCCCATTGTTTTCGTAAACACGAGTCTCGATAACGCCAAGGTCAAAGGTGGTGTTAGACGAAGCCTCAAAACTAGACGAGGCGGCTGCATGCATGCAAAGGACCCTCTGCACCACGTGCAGGTGTATGCCTGGCCGACCGCGTTTTGCAGGGCGCGGCAGTGCATGGGGCAGGAAAAGTGTATCCACGTGATCCGTCACGTGACATCCACATGCGCTCCTCGATAATTCCATCACATGACATATCACGTGCTGAATCACATGACATCCACGTGCCACATCACATGACCCAACGTATATCACCTCAACCTCACCTCTGCTTCCACATAACCATGGCTGATCCCTTGTCACGCATCTCCTCCATCTTGGAGTCCGCTAAAGAAATGACTATCGAGGCCGCCGTCTCGGCCTCCACACGACTCTCGGAAACGCCCTTGTCCAAGCGTCCGCAGGAGATCTCCGCCCTCCTCAATTCCCGCAACGACAGAGAAGTGCTCAACGGCATGAAGTGTGTCATGGCGCTCGTGTCACGTGGCGAGGATGTCATGGCGTATTTTGCTGATGTCGTCAAAAACGTCACTCTGTCCAGTTCCAGGGTCAAGAATTTGGTGTTGGTGTACATTGAGAAGTTTGCCGAAATGGAGCCGGACACGGCGCTTCTTGCGATCAATTCGATCCAGAAATCTCTTGCGGATAAGAAACCGGCGCTGCGGGCCGCCAGCATCCGCACGTTGGGAGGAATCCGGATCCCGGAAATCGGGTCGTTGTTGGTGTTGAGTATTAAAAGAACCGTTGGCGACCGCCTGCCGGAGGTACGTGCGGCCACCGCCTTGGCCATTGGTTCGGCATATGGCATTGATGGAATTGACCAGAAACAACTTATGGTGCATCTTTCGCTGCTTCTTTCGGACGATTCTGCACAGGTGGTCGGGGCCGCAGTTAAAGTGTTCATTCGCTTGCGCAGCCAGTTGGTCCGCGTGCTGGCGAAAAAGGCCTGGGCTCCTATCCATGCCAATTTCCGCCGGTACACGACGCTTTTGCTGGCGTTGGACCCTTGGGCCCAATCTTTGATGGTGGATCTTTTGGTCGAGTACTGTAAGAGGTTTATTCCCCGGCCTCAACGGCAGAAAGAGAAGAGGGAGATTGAGGTGGAATTGGGGGGTCCAGATTCGGGAGATTCCCCAGATTCTAATTCTGAAGGTTTAAAATCTTCCCATTTGGCCAATTCTTTTTTCGAAGATAGCAATGAGCCTCTTGAAATGGACCTGGACCTTAGTCTCTTTGTGGAAGCCTTGAGACCCTTTGCGTTTTCGTGCTATCGACCCGTGCTCCTATCTGCAGTCCGGGCCATTATGGCGGTGGCTTCTCCACATCAATTGGTGGAGTATGGGTTCCCCCGGGCTCTTGTGCAGATCGCATTGGACCGTACCAATGCACCCGAACAATTCATGGCCTTACAGTTGATCATGACCATTTCAGCCCGTGCCCCATCGGCGTTCCAGGGTCTACAAAAGAAATTTTTCATTCATGCTGGGGATGATGCTTCCATTGCTGCATGCAAGTTTCAAGTTCTCCTGGCGCTTTTCTCGGACGGAAACGCTCGTGACATCATTAAGGAACTCCAGTACAATGCATACAGCCCTAATAGAGACATAGCAAGGCAAGCCGTGCGGGCAATTGGTGTGTGTTGCCAGAAATCAGAGGCGTGGACCAACAAACTCCTCACGTGGTGCACCCATGAGATCACCCAGCCATCGGCTTCTTACATTATCAGTGATCTTCTTACGGTGATCCGGTACTTATTGCAGCACAAAATGGCGGGCGAAGGCGACGACAAGAAAACTGTCCGCAACATCTACAAGCTCTCGAAGGTTCTCCATGACCCACAAGTGCATGTGGATGAAGCGGCCAAGGCCTCGATCATCTGGTTGATTGGCGAGTTCACGGATATCGCCAAGAACGTGGTGGGGCCCGATGTGGTGCGAGAGTTTCTTAAGGATTACGCCAACGAGCCGGAGAAGGTGCGTTACGAGGTGCTTCTTTTGGCCGCAAAGTCATACCTGTACGTGCAGAGAGAACAAGGAGGAAGTGAAGAAGGAGGAAGTGAAGAAGGAGCCAAAGAAGAAGGAGCCAAAGAAAATAGGGAAGAGGCAAGGAGCAGACAGATGCTCGAGCACGTGACGCAATTGGGCCAGTACGACCCGTGTATCTACACGCGAGACAAGGTGCGGATGGTGGAACAACTCTTCCGCGAGCCATCCAATGCGCCAGTGGCTGCGCTCTTGATGCAGGTGCCCAAGGGCCGACCCGAGCTTCGCACGCAGTGGGCCCCGCGGGCCGCGGCTCTATGCAGGTACATGGACCCTCAGCCGTGGGCCGCGCGCCAATCACAACTCCCGCCCAAATCCATCCGCAATGCCAAGCCTCGCTCGCTGCACGTTACCAGCATTGAGTCCTCGGCTACTACCTTTTCCAGCCGCCCCAACGGCCCAATTCTCAAGCCCGTGGTATCCCCGCAACTGCGTGCGCCCACCAACCAGCTCCAGAGTCTTGATGATTTTTTTGGTAATCCCGAAAGTGAATCGAGTGAATCGAGTGAATCGAGTGAATCGAGTGAATCGAGTGAATCGAGTCATTCGAGTGAATCAGAAAGTGGATCAGAAAGTGAATCAGAAAGTGAAGTTGGCTCTGAAACCGAAAGTGATGGTGAAGACGGGGAAACAGAAAGCGACGGTGAAGATGCGAGTCTGGGAACAGAAAGCGAGAGCGAGCAAAACAATGGAGTGAGAGAGTCAGAAAGAGTGACAGAGAAAAAATGAATGGGAAAAAGAGAGATCAATGGGTGGAAAAAAGAGAGATCAATGGGTGAAAAAGCGAATGTGTGAATGGGAAAAAACGAGAGATGAATGGGTGAAAAAACGAAAGCAAGCGGTCAAAACAGCGAATCGGAAGGAAGCAACTTCCATGAGTTTTTTTTTCAGGACTTCTTTACATTGCAAAACTTGTCATTACAACCCAGGGGCAGAGAAGTTGAGAGGATGCTTAAAATAGAAGGAAACAGAGAAGAAGCTCAAAATAGAAGGAAGCAACTGGGGAGAAAATACGGGTCTGAAACTCGAATACCATGCAGTGAACAGAGAAGCAGCCGCCGTGGCACGACCATGGTGTGTACATCCAACACACATCCGGTAATGGACGGGACGGACGGGACAAGGCAGGTTTTGGTTAAATCCGGATGTGGTAGTCCCTGACGCAGCTGCACGATCTAGACGGGAAGCGAACACTTGGGAAAAGGGGACTTTTCCAGCGGGCGCATGGCGGTTATATCTGCTTAGTCGAGAAAAAGCGGGTCTGCACGGCACATGCACGGCGCCTAATCGGCGCCTAAACGGGACCGTGGATGTTGCAGTTTGCATTTTGCAGACTTCACGGGCCGGAGGTAACACAAAACACCAAACGTTCTGGGGTATAAATACCCCTGGGGATTCCCCCCTGATTTTATGTTTTGATTCTTCATCAACCAACCCTCTCCAATGCAGTTCCATTCGCTTAACCGCTTGATCATCGCCTTGCTTTTATGGATCGCTCCATCCATTGCCACTTTCGGTATCTTTGACTGGTCCGACTGTATCACCAACTGGGATTGGGATTCTTTCGGCGGCGACGACGACGACGACGAATCAAGCAACCCCGACAACGGAGGCTCTACTCCTACCGACAACTGTGCAGTTCCTTCCATTGTGGTTTGCAAGAACAACAAGAGAGATGACCAGGTGATTAGCTTTGAAAAGAGAACCGCTGGCTCGTACTTCCCCAAGGCTGCTTTGGGAGTGTCTCTGGTGACCAAGAAGGAAAATGATCTCTACGAGGTGGTGTGCAACTTCAAGGCTGCCAATTCCGACTACTTGAAGAACGCCGTGCCAAATGAAAGAGTCAAGAAGTTGAGTTTCTCCAACACCGGATGTGGCTCTGACTTCCACTTGATCCAGGACTCGAAGTGCCAGGTTTCGTCCTGGTGTGAATGGAGTACGTCCATTGTGGTGAAGCCCGAGAAAAACGACGGAAGATGTTGTTTGCCTTCTGGATTGTCGCTTGACATTGAATTTGAGCTGGACTCGTCGGCCAACATGCAGGCCTGGGATGCTGTTTACGAGAAGAACTTTGGCTGGTCGTGTGACTCGGGTGCTTCCAACTCTTACTCTCCTGTTGGCAACTGGGGATCTTACTTTACGTTTTCCAAGTCCAAGAGAGACTCCATCCTTACGCCTCAAAATGTGCTCAACAAGGGTGAATCTCAGCAGAAAAAGAGATTCTTGGACTACCAAAACTGCTTCGATGAATTCACCGAATATGCCTGTGACGAGCCTACCTTTGATGAATACTGCTGGGACTGTTCGTGTGACACTCCTTCTACCTCCACCTCGAAGACTGTTTCATCAACTCCACCTGTTGACTCCAAGACCGTTCCACCATCTCCACCTGCTGACTCGACGACTGTTCCTTCTGCTCCACCATGCAAGGATTGCAGCAAGACTGTTCCACCCGTGAACTCCGAGACTGTCCCTACATCTCCACCAAAGAACTCCGAGACTGTGCCT
>NKZZ01001249.1:0-73465 GCA_002370815.1 Metschnikowia hamakuensis
ACTGAGTTAAGTATCTTTTAGAGAAGTTTTCAATTGTACTTCAAATACTCTCTCGCCTCTCTAGTACTCTAGTACTCCATCGTTTATACTCTACACTAGAGCACGGTATAATACACCTATTAGTATTACTGGAAATAGTAGTAGAAGGTTGAGACTAACTAATTCCATCTAATTCTCTAGCCTTTGAGCTTTACTCTTGTACAGGGACCACATTATACCATAATGTAAACTCTAGACTCTAGTAGCATATAGTGATTCATAATATTCTCTAGTGTCTAATAGTACAGAGTGCCGACTCTCACTGTTATTGACCAAGACTATTACTGCTAACTAAAAAATGACAAATACACCTAGTGGAAGTGACCAATTCTGACCTTCTACTTAAAGTGACCATTGCTGACTGTACATATTAGAAGTGACTGGTAATATTAGTGCAAATGACCGTACTAATCTTGACTCACTGCCAATGACGTACTTCCATTACTCTACTGAGTATTCCCATCACTGATTAAAAGTACTAACTAACATTGAACGCTTACTACTTTCTTCTACTTACTACTGCTAATGACTAGTATTAATTCCCATCATTATCAACTGATATTTTTTTTTTGACCTTTCTTTCTGATATTTGTATTTCTAAGATTCTTGGTTTACTTCTTCCGTTTCATCATATGCTGTTTTCTGTGCTTTGTTGGCTTTTCTGGTCCGTTGTGCCGTTTCGCCCTTTATTTATTCGTACCTTTTCAGTACCTTTTCAGTACCTTTTCAGTACCTTTTCAGTATCTTTTCAGTACCTTTTCAGTATCTTTTCAGTACCTTTTCAGTATCTTTTCAGTACCTTTTCAGTATCTTTTCAGTACCTTTTCAGTATCTTTTCAGTACCTTTTCAGTATCTTTTCAGTACCTTTTCAGTATCTTTTCAGTACCTTTTCAGTATCTTTTCAGTACCTTTTCAGTATCTTTTCAGTACCTTTTCAGTATCTTTTCAGTACCTTTTCAGTATCTTTTCAGTACCTTTTCAGTATCTTTTCAGTACCTTTTCAGTATCTTTTCAGTACCTTTTCAGTATCTTTTCAGTACCTTTTCAGTATCTTTTCAGTACCTTTTCAGTATCTTTTCAGTACCTTTTCAGTATCTTTTCAGTACCTTTTCAGTATCTTTTCAGTACCTTTTCAGTATCTTTTCAGTACCTTTTCAGTATCTTTTCAGTACCTTTTCAGTATCTTTTCAGTACCTTTTCAGTATCTTTTCAGTACCTTTTCAGTATCTTTTCAGTACCTTTTCAGTATCTTTTCAGTACCTTTTCAGTATCTTTTCAGTACCTTTTCAGTATCTTTTCAGTACCTTTTCAGTATCTTTTCAGTACCTTTTCAGTATCTTTTCAGTACCTTTTCAGTATCTTTTCAGTACCTTTTCAGTACCTTTTCAGTACCTTTTCAGTACCTTTTCAATACTATTCCTAGTAATCTAGTTTCATTACTTCCATTACTTACTATAAGTGACTATTGTTGACCTGCTAGAGAGTAACACTGGGAATGTAGATGGGTGAACAGTGGAGCAGTGTTCTAGTCACTTGGCTTTGCTACCTGGGTCAACAATTTGCCCGGGGTCTTTCTATGGTCGAAAAGAATCCCCCAGGATTGCGGGATCTTACGGAAATCACTCTGTTTCGTCAAGTCCATCACCGTATAGTTGGACTTGCGGTACAGGATCTTGCCCTGGTCCACCCAGGCCAAAAGATCGTCCAAGGCTTTGGGGAATTGGGCTTGGTAGTCCAAAACAATAAAGCCCTGCACCGAAAGCCGGTTGGTGATGATCTGGGGCCACATGGCAATCTGGCTCTGTTTAAAGTCATTATACCCTGCAATAGCCCCACATGCCACCACCGTCCCAAAAGGCTTGGTCAACATCAACATGACATCGAGCACTTTTCCTCCCACACAATCAAAAAACACATCGCAGAACTTGTCCTCTCCCAATGCGGCCTTGAGATCCTTCACAAACGTCTTGCTCCGGTAATCCACACAAACATCCGCCCCAAGCAGCTCCACATGCGAGCACTTGTCCTCTCCGCCAGAAATGCCAATCACTTTTTTGCACCCAATCACATTTTTCGCAATCTGCACACACATCAGTCCCGTAGCACCCAGCGCCGCAGAAACAACCACAACATCCGATTTTTTGATTTTGGCCACATCCAAAAGCCCGAAGTACGCCGTCAACCCGGTCATCCCCAAAACATCAAGATAGATGGGCAACGGGTAGTTTTTACTGGTGATTTTGGTCAGGATGCTTTCTTCCCGGAGAATCACGTACTCCGCCCATTTGACCGTTCCCGTGATCAAATCCCCGGCTTGGTACTTACTGCTTTTGGAAGAAACCACCTGGGCCAATCCTGAAGATCTCATGATATCTCCTTTGGCCACTGGCTCCACGTACATCCGGTCTGCCTGCACTCCTTTCTGGATCCATGCCCGTTGGGACGGATCGTTGGAGAGGTAGATGGTTTTGGCCAACACCTCGCCGGGCTTTAAGTCCCGGAGCGGTTTGGTGACCAATTTGAATGTTGCCTTGGGATCATTTTCTTCGAAATTGACCTCGGAATAGGGCGGTTCGTTCAACACAAAACACTTTGTCTCTTTGACTGTCATTGTGATGGGGGCTACCCCACATTTGGAGAACCCTCGGCTCGGTATATATACCGAAACCCGCACACCCGTACACCACCACACCCCACAATAAAGATAAACCCGTCTACCCTGGTTCATAGATAGGAATAAATATGTAAACAGATTAAAAGCAAATGTCACTCTTAAATTGTGTATTTTATACAATATAGTCAAGTTAAATCTATCTCTACTTCTCGTCCTTTTCGTTGGCCTCGCGCACCCAGCTCAAGAAGTTCACGTCTCCTGCTCTTCTAGGCTTGACTAAGTTCACCACCAACAACGATAAGGCCAAGAGAATACACACTGCTCCACAAGCCATCCACGAGTATCCCAAAAAGTAATTCTTTCCGCCCAAAGCAGACCGCTGCGACAAGAAAATGTACTTATGGCCATTGTATGGCAACACCGGGAAGTGTAAACCGATGGTCACCTCGTACACACCATTCTGCAAAGCATCATTGTCGTTTCTCAATGCAAGCTTGTAGAAATCAGGCAAGGCCGATGTAAACATCCAGTTTTGAAATTCCTCCCACGTCAGGATGTCTGGCACATTGGTGGAGTTATAACCATCCGGGAACTTCTTGGCCCAATTTGGCGGAGGCACAATATCTCTGTAGTCGTACTTGGTCTTTTTGAAGCGGTTCTCGTTCGAGGCCCATGCGATGCCCGAGTTGGTCATGGTGTAGTCAGAATCCGTACCGTTAACCGCAGCCAAAGTAGAGCCATAAGTATCGTTGAAGAGCGAGTTGGCAATCAAACCGCAAGGATAGATTCTTTTTCCATTTTCATCCATGGAAAGTGGTTCACAGTTGAGCCCCACGGTATCCTTGATAAGTCCCACGGAAGCAGCGGTGCCCTTTAATTGGTCCTCGGAGAACGACTTCACGTACCGTCTATGGTTCTGGTGAAAGTCTTTCAAGCGGTAAAAAAGGTAGAGAGGTCCCCGTATATCCTGAGGTACATGGAACTGAATCTTGCACACGTTTTTCTCTGCATCATCCGGCTGTGAGTCGTCAGTCTCCAACTTCCACTGCGGAGAGAGCAAGCCGGTGGTGTTTTTGAGCCGGAAATCCGTATAGTTGTCTGGAATAGGCAGCCAGTAGTCACGAGACGCCAAAACTTCACACTGCGTGTACTCTATGGTGATGTCCTCGACTCTGTGGGAAGCTAACCACATGGCCACACCAAGAGGGATCAAAATCACCCCCAACGCGAGCAAAATGGGAATCACGGTTTTGGCCGTGAACACAGGGTTGACTGCCCGGAGTCTCTGCTGGGAAAAGTTGTTTTCGGGAGGCCTGCGGCTCTTTTCTTGTTTCTCCGGCTCTTCCGTGTCGGAATCGGACTCGGCCTCCGATTGGCTGCCTGCATCGACTGCATCTCTCATGGATGTTTGAGCCCGATCTTCGAACGGAGAGTCCGGCTGCGATTCGGCCACACTTCTTTCCAAGGAAGATTTGTTCATGGGGTTCGTAGGGATTTAGTGTTTGGCTCCGGGATGAAATTCCCGCAGGGAGTGATGTTTATCGCACGTGACGGAACACGTGACGGAACACGTGAGCGAACACGTGAGCGAAGATACTTACACACAAACAGGTCTGGGATCAAGTGAGTGGTGGTCTGGAGTAGTGTGTGTGTGGAGTCTAATTCGTGACGTAAAGTAACTTTTGTCTATATATAGGCAAGAGATCACGTGATTCGGGTACTTATACACCTCGGCTGTGGTTATGGTTTTGAGCACTGGTCAAGCACAATCTGAACTGCTTCTTTACCTCCACGTGTTCCTGACGAGAGCCAGCAGCCAATGTCTCATCGTTCAAAGTGAATTTTAGGCTAGTATCTAATTATCTATTTTTAGCTGTCATGGACCATTATACCACTATGGCTCAGAAACCCCCAGAAACCCGTACACCCTCGAAAATGGGAAAGTATCACTGAACAATCAATTGAGTCCAAACCTTAAAAATTAAAATTATCCGTGGTGTAATTGAACCCGTTTAACTTTATTTAATTTAAGAAAAAAAAGAAAGAAAAAAGAATCATTTGGGTCTCTGAGATGACTTCTTAGAATTCTCTATGGTGATTTCCATATACAAAGTCGCTTTTATACCAAGCAACAAATGTACGCACAATACCGATATAGAATATTTTATTATTACAAATTGTTGTAATATTAAATTACACATTGTAGTAAAAATCAAAAAAAAAAAATAACATGTGGTGAAGTCATAGTACATGGATTCTGTTTTTCCCTCAGTGAGCATTCATTCAAATAAATCAGGAATCAAAATTTTTATAATATACAAGATAGGTATATAAAAATAATAGTATTACTGATAGTATTGCTGGTTTTGTGTTTCCAGGCTATAGTAGAGCAGTATTACAATAAGTATTTAGTATAGTGAAATCGGTGTAAATTATAGTCAAATTCGTCGTATTCCACTTAAAAATTAGTACATAGTTTAGTAATTTACAGTACAAGTTATAGAAAAATTAGTACATAGTCTAGTAAGTTACAGTAAAAATTGAAGAAAAATTAGTGCATAGTTTAGTAAGTTACAATACGAATTATAGAAAATTAGTACATAGAATAGTAAGTTATTCAAATGTCTAAAGTACTTGCTCCTTACGTAGTCAGTGTAATTTTTTAGACATTTTAGACCGAACTGCATACAGTACAGTTTCTTGAAATAGGGAATTATAGTGGTGAATAATTATTAACTTTACTCAATGCTACCAGTACTTCGAGGTCACGTGACCAGACTAAACTACTATACTAATCATTCTCTACTCATTGGTATTGGTGTAAAATTTTTAGCTTTATAGCACATACTCTGCTCTAGACAGCTAGGCTTTTATACTTGTACTCCACTCTGCTTTATACAGTGTATGGTTAGGAGCCCTGGTAAAGCAGTACTACTACTAAACCCCAAATCTACTACAATTCGTGGATTTTGACTTCAGATGATCCACTAGATTTCACTAGATGTCATAACCTGAAGATCTTATCTCCCGGCACTACCAACTCCAAAAAAAAAAATCCAATTGTCAATGTCTATTAATATGCCCAGTTCTAGGACATCTTCATGCCCCGGAGTGTAGGAAACGAGGCCAAGGTCCGGCATTCGCAGATGGTCTGTTTCACCTCTGCTTCGGACATTTCCCCTTCTCGGTGGACCCGGCCACTCCACGACACGGAATCGGGATACGCCAAGATCTGGGCCACCTGCACCGAGCCCAGAAGCGTCACCTTGAGCTTTTTTGAAAACACATAAAGATCGAGTTCAAAGTTGATTTGCTTCAAGTCGGAAGAATTAATTCGCACGGGGCCCTTCAACGAGAGCTTATGGAGATCTTCATCAAGCAAAAGAAGCTTGGTCCATTTCTGTTGGAATGTCCGTAGCGTATCAAAGATGTTCAGAAATGGCGTGTTTTCCGCCAAATACTGACAATACCTGTCCATAAGTGTTTCATTGTATAAAACGGCGTCGGAGGAGTTTTTCGGCCGGAAAAGAAGCCCTTCCGTGGACTCGGGCTGGGACACATCAATGACAATGTTCATTTTTTGGTTGAACTCAAACTCATAGATGTTTTCACTGGGGCTGCTGAGGAACTTGAGCCCAGCACATGCCTCGAGGAGTTTGGCCTCGGTTTGGAGTCCTGCGATCTCCAGATCATTAAAGTGTTTTGTATTATTCAAATCCGCCTGGGCTTTTGCAGATTCTTTTTCCACCGCCGTGATATTTTCGTTGATTTGCTTGATCTGGTCTTCCACCGCTCCAATGTCCTTTTTCCGGGCCAAAATCAAGTCCCGGTGCGCCGAAAGCTTCACATTTAACTCGGTCATTCGGGCTTTGATGGTGTTGATTTGCTCCGATTCTAATGTCTTGAAGTTGGCCTTCATGGCCTTAAACCGCAGGATATCCGTTTGGAGCCCATGGAGTTTTTGCTTTGTTTCCCTGGACTTTTCATTGAGAATGTTCATGTTTTCCACAAATGTGGCCTTGTCGTCCTGGAGAATGTTGAGGTTGGTCTGGAACACCTCGATAATGTTTCTAAAGAGCTTACTGCGCCATTCGTACCACACCTGCTTGGCTTGTTGCCGAGTAAGTTCCCTCATCAAGTGAAATTGGGATTTCATGGCCACTCTTTCGTAAAATGACGCTTTTTGGTATTGTCTGAAAAGGTCCGGGTTATCCTGGAGTGTTTTCTGCTGGAGCTCTTCAAAAAGAAGCTTGCCTTGTTGGATTTTTCCAGCCAACTCCTTGCAACTAAGCTCATAAACCTCCAAAAGTGGGATCTGGATATTGGCCCGGTAGTAGTCTGCACTGTGGAAACGTTCCTGAGACAGAGGCGACATGCGGTACTGGGACGATAAATCCGTGGCGATTTCCAAATCGTCATAGAACTTGATCCCGATTTCCTGCAAAAACTCCTCGAGTGATAAAATGGGGTATTCCTCATCCTCACTGTTTTCCGTCCACAGGCCTGCTAGAGGAATGGTGGTGGTGTTGACTTCAGTTATGTACAGGCTGTGTCTTTTGGGAGAAGTTTGAAGGCCTTCTTGGAGTTTTCTCTTGGGAGATTTTCCTTCAATTCCACCTGGTACTTTTTCCTCATTCATAGTCTCTTTCACAGGATCATTGAAAATTTCCTCCTTATTTTCACCTCCCTTTGCTTCACTCATTCCAGCCAGTAATTCAGTCAGAATTTCATCTTCTGTCTGCTCGGGAATGCTTTCTAGATTGGATATAATGGTTTTGACAGGACTTTGCAAGTGCACAGAAATTGTAGGAACTGACTCATTTGGAGGAGTCTCGAGACTTTTCATGGTTTCCAGAGACAACTCAACGGGCTCAATTTGTCCAGATTGTCCAGATTGTTCAGATTGTTCAGATTGTTCAGATTGTTCAGATTGTTCAGATTGTTCAGATTGTTCAGATTGTTCAGATTGTTCAGATTGTTCAGATTGTTCAGATTGTTCAGATTGTTCAGATTGTTCAGATTGTTCAGATTGTTCAGATTGTTCAGATTGTTCAGATTGTTCAGATTGTTCAGATTGTTCAGATTGTTCAGATTGTTCAGATTGTTCAGATTGTTCAGATTGTTCAGATTGTTCAGATTGTTCAGATTGTTCAGATTGTTCAGATTGTTCAGATTGTTCAGATTGTTCAGATTGTTCAGATTGTTCAGATTGTTCAGATTGTTCAGATTGTTCAGATTGTTCAGATTGTTCAGATTGTTCAGATTGTTCAGATTGTTCAGATTGTTCAGATTGTTCAGATTGTTCAGATTGTTCAGATTGTTCAGATTGTTCAGATTGTTCAGATTGTTCAGATTGTTCAGATTGTTCAGATTGTTCAGATTGTTCAGATTGTTCAGATTGTTCAGATTGTTCAGATTGTTCAGATTGTTCAGATTGTTCAGATTGTTCAGATTGTTTAGTTTGTTCAGGCTGTTCCGGCTGGTCATAGTTTTCAGGTTCACAGTTTTCAGGCTGTCCAGGTTCAGAATTTCCACGCTGTTCCGGCCCACGCTGTTCAGACTCAGGTTGTTCAGACTCAGGCTGTTTAGGGTCTTCGAACTGCTCTTCCTGTTCTTCTTCCTGTTCAGGCTCTTCCTGTTCAGGCTCTTCTTGTTCAGGCTCTTTTTGTTCAGGCTCTTTTTGTGCTCCTTGTTCTTCCTCCTTCGGCTCCTGCTCAATTATCTGTTGTCCAATTGGCTGAGTGAGCTCCATGGGAACTTCCTCTTCGAGATCAGAATGTTCATTTTCCTGCTCGGCGCTGAGATACTCATCCAGCTCAGCACTCACGTTGGACCCCTGATTCATTCCAGCCAGTTCCTTCGCTCCATGCTCATGAGAGGCATTTTCTTCATTAGGGGCATCCCTTTCATTACCAGATTTATTGTCAGGTTGTGGACTCTTTATAGTAGGAGGCTCCTTTTGGTTCTCTTCATTGGCCTTTTCGTCGTTTCCAGGCACATTTTCTGGAGCGAGCTGAGTGAAATCCATGGTTTCTTCGTGTGTATCATTGTGGATGTTTTGGAACGGATTGGGGCCGGAATAATACTCGGTTAAGTCCATGGTTTCGTCTGCTTTTTGCCCAGGAGCCAGGAAACCGGGACCAGAGTTTTTGGAATCATCTTTGAAGGTGTTGAAATCATTGTAAGAGCTGAAACTGCCATTTTCCGCCTCGAAACCGGTCTTACTCTGCACTAAGGCCCCTGTGTCCTGCACCTGGCCCGTGAACTCCATATCCTCTTCCTGCAAGTCGCCAAAGTCATCCAAGCCATCACTTTCATTTCCATTTTCAGAATCACTCTGTTGGTCTAGGTTTCCTTTCAGATTCTCCTTTATATGGGGCCTTGAGATCTGCTCTGTGAGTTCCATGGTCTTTTCATCGTCACTTCCCAACCCCATATCGTCTTTCACAAATTCCTTCTCATAATGTGAATAATCATAGTCTTCAAAGTTATGATTTTCCGGATTTTCCTGCTCTTTAAAGAGGTTTGAATCCGATAATACATCGGGGAGAGAATTAAGGATCTTCTCCAGAAGAGAACTTCCCAATGCGGAAAGTACTTTATCAGCATCCGCTTCTAGGTTGGAAAAACTGGGGTCTTCGTCCTCGGAGCTCAGTAGAGGCTCGGGCCAGTCCGGTTCCAAGCCATCCAAGCCATTGTCCAAATTCCCATCCATGCCGTCCATCCCATCCAAATCACTGTGCATTTCCACGGGAACAAAGTCGATTTTGTGGAGTTTGACCTTCTCTGCAAACGAAACCCGACGGTTGAAGCGAGCATCCATGGAAACCCCGGTGGAAATCGGTAGCGTCGTGTTCTCCCTGACTTTCAATATACTCTTGCGAGGCTTGATGACATCTGTGATATTACCATCGCGACTGAGCCCAAGAACCTCCTCCTGGAGCCCATCGAAGTCCGCCATCTGTTCGACTGTAGGATAGTATGTATACAGGAAATCCGTCTAGTATCCCCCAAAATAAAAAATAAAACCCGTGATTGTTCGTGTCAAGGACGTCCGTTTAGTGTTTAGTGGAGTGGTCTGTATAGTGGAGTGGTGCGTACAGTTTGTTTTGGTCGCGTCGCGCGTGGCCCACATCACAGACTTTGTCTGGTCTGACGCACGCACTGAGATCGATCTGATCTGGTCATGTGACCGGAACATCCGATTCATGTTGAACTATAAATTATTCTACACAACATTAATATCTACTATATAATATTTACTATATATAGTTTAGGTGATGATGATTCCCTCTCTTTTAACCCGATTAGAATTTTCAGTTTTCACAAATTCTACAGTAATAAAACTGATAATAAAAGATCTCATAGTTCGATTATAGGACATGTCTTCTATAGGTATATTAGTCTTGAGCTTTGTATCAATATTTATAAATTATACAATTATCATATCATTAAAATCAGGATTTAGAATTTTAAAGAATTGATTTAATTCAATTCTTGTAATTTACCTCTAATAATCTTAATCATCATATTAATTAAAGATATAATACGAATTCAACATCGAAAAATAGTGAATTGTCATCTCCATTTTTAATATTATTAACTTTAGCAAATAGTACAGGTTTATTATTATCCCCATTAGTTAATAATTATGTTAAAGTAAACTGAGTCAAGACGAAGATAAATAAAATCAAGAAAAAATGACTTCTTAGCTTTAATTGGACCACGTTACTATGGAGTATTTTCCAGACTAAATATAACTAATTTTGTTATTGTTAGTGTTGACTGCTGAGTGATAAGTGACAAGTGCTGTGTAGTGTGCAGGATTTACAGTGATAGTTGGGTACATAAACTCGAACAGTATAAGAAGAGAGTCAATGAGATAGAGTGGATGAGCGGGTGAAACAATTCCCCACTTACAGTAAATGACCGGCATAGACAAAAATCCATACACCGTACTAAATATATAACCGTATTATGACCGTACTAGTTCCTAGGACCGAAGTTATATACAGACCCGTTGGAATAATTCACAGAGGTTAGTCTCACGTGCTAGAGCGCGCGCACCTCGGTCTAAAGGTACCCCATATTTTTGGGCCCAGTTTCTCTACCCACGAACCCCACATCCTTTTCCTCCACACATCATTTTCTCCAGTTTGCTACAAGATGGTTGCTGACTCAATTCTCTATCACCCCACTTTCTCCAAGCTCATCAAGTTCTTGGATAGCAACTCCAAGCGTGAGAAAAGTTTCCGTTTGGTGGCCTACCTTTCCCGCTTCTTATCGTACTATTTACAAAGAAAGGGCTTTCCCGTGGGACTTGTGCAAAAGTTCAAGGACTTGAAGCAACATGCTACCATGATCCGGAAAGGTATGCGTTTTTTGAAACCATTGGGTCACTTGCAGGCTGCCTCCAAGACCTACGATAATAAGCTCATGGACCATGTGTTGCTGACGTCTCTGATTGTGAGGGATTTGGGCTACGTGGGCTACTTGTCGTTGGACACGATCACGTGGTTCAAGATGATGGGTCTTATGGACAAGAAGCGCTTTTCCAAGGTGCCCACTTGGTCGGCCCGGTTCTGGTTATTGGCCTTGATTGCTGGAGTAGTCAATTCCTTGAGAACCTATAAGATATCAAGCGCCAAGTTGGAAGCCGCAGATGAAAAGACCGACTCCCAGGCTTTGAAGGCCAAGATCTACGCCGCAAAGCGCAAGTTGGTCTGGACCTTTTTGGATATGTTCATCTGCCTTAATACTTTGGACTACTTGCACTTTACCGAGGGAGACGTTGGTTTTGCCGGTGTTATCACGTCCTTCATGGGGTTGAAGGACATGTGGGCTGCTACCTAATTGATATGTAATGATTAGTCTCTTGTGATTAGTTGACTTATGTGTTGTTGACTATTGTTTGGAGAAGTGGTGGGAAGAGGGCTTATTTATATGCAGGCATACACCTTATATTTTCTGCAGGCGTCGGTATTCAGAAGATCAGTACTTTAATCGAAGCTACAGGTATTGACAGTGATGTGTATTCCATTCTAGTGGTCGTAGAACTTGAGAACTCCACGCCCCACGTCCATTTCATCTGAAATAACCGAGAGAATTGGAACTGACTGGAAGTTACCTGAAACAAATATCTATTAGAAGTCTCTTATCTTTAACAAAAAATTATTAAGAAAAATGCTCTTTATTTTATGGTAAACAGTCTCGCGGGGTTTAGATTGGTTTCACTGTTTAGTGAGTGCGAGTGACCGATATTTTCTATTTTCTATTTTCCATTTTCTATTTTCTATTTTCTATTTTCTATTTTCCATTTTTTCCTTTCTATAATGAAAGTATTCAGTTATTCAGTCTAGTGTTTATTCTCTTGCCTATTATCTCTGACACATCCTCTGATCTTTCTCTAGAAAACTCTAGACTCATATCTATGGACTTGTCTTTTCTAGTTATACCTCTAGAAACTCGGCCCAATTCGGACACTCGTCTGTAGACTTGTCATTTTGGAAATCTCATATTTAACGTTATATCCAGCCGTTTTGAACGTTGTTCTGCTCTTTCCATGGTATATTTATAGTGATAGCCTTTGGTCTGTAATTCGGTGTAGTCTAGTCCCTTTGGTCTAGTATAGGCCACGTCCTGTAGTCACTAATGTGTGTTCTGTAGTCCGTAGTCCATGTTTTGTAATCAGCTCTTAAAGAAACCCACAATCCCAATACTAATACTAATACTAATACTAATACTAGTACTAATACTAATACTAATACTAATACCAATACTAATACTATAGTAATACTAAAACTAATGTAATACAAAAACTAATGTAATACTAATACTAACACTATAGTAATAGTAATAGTAATAGTAATAGTAATAGTAATAGTAATAGTAATAGTAATAGTAATACTAATACTAATACTAATACTATAGTAATAGTAATACTAATTTAATTCTAAGTTTAATTCCCAAGGAATGTTCAAATTTGTGTGTTTTCTCTTGTCTTTGTGATCTATAAAAATCTATCAGAAGGTAAAAGAAATAGATATGGAAAATTATAGAAACAAAAACCTAAATATTTTCCATGGGATGAGTGGATTGTGTCTAGTGCTAAAAATGATATATTCACTTACTTTGCTGATTTGCTTCTTTTTCTGTATACTAGTTTACTCATGCTCTGCCTGCAGGCGCCAGAAAAGAAAGGAACTCGAAGTGGAATTGTCCAAGGACGCCCCCAGAATAGTTCCAGAAATGGACTATGTTAGAAGAAGATCATAGGGTTTGAGCAGTAGCGATTTCCCCAGACTTTAGGAAGAAACAGAAATAGATAATTGAGGTGATAAGTATAGGTCTATAATTATTAGAGTATAGAGACCATTACATGGTTCCAGCTTTGAACTACTATAAAAATTCAGCATATGCAGGCCAGAAGATAGTTAGGGACACAGGGCTAAACCGAGGTAAGATTCACATGTAGATGTATAGATAGATGTATATAGATGGACCCATGGTAGATGCAGGAGCATGCAGCAGTGCACGAGAAAAGGCTACTTCTCTGGCCACACACGAGATAGAATTGAATGAAACTTAGTATAGAGTATGTAAAACCTTCTATCTCTTAGCTGTCTAAATTTGGACTGGCTGCTATTGCTGGAACCCAGAAAACCGACCCCAAGCCGACCTGCACATAAAAAGTTCCCTGCACATGGTCGTCTGGTAGTACTAGCTCCAGTACTAATTACGGCTTAAACAATATACTGACAGGATGGTTTTTACTAAACAGTATTAATTTCTCTGGATCTCATTTCTGAAGCCTCTTCTCCAGCCATTTCTAGACTTACAGATGCCTCAACATATATCGAGAATCAACAATAAATTCCAAGTCTATTATCATCTACCCTGGAATATAAAACCATAAGCTTTTTACCAACAATACGAAAAATAAGAATAATAAAATATCTTAATGTAGAGGAAGTACAAATTCACAAGGTGTATGGTTTAATTCGCAGTCGACCTACATTCTAACAGTGTCTAATGAGCATGGCGAGCATCAACAGTGGCATCGCGAAAACTCTAGTGCGGGCCCATCTCATCACCCAAGCCACCACCAAATCTTGAACCACAAGCTCCACCAGCTCTGTATAATAATTCTGCATAAGATCTCTTCATAATGGACGCAGAGCCCCGCCGCATGCGGCTCCATATTGGAAACATCAGCGACAGCCTCATGCAAAAATCGGCGGTCTTCGAGACCCGTTTGGCCAAATACGGCAAGCTTAATGCACCTCTCGAGTTCCACACCAAACCCGTGGGCGATTTCTATTTTGCCTTTGCTGATATGGAACTCACAGAGCCTGCATTCAAGAAACTCCGGCAATCTTTGAACGGGGTTCTTTTCATGGGCCGGAAGATCTCCATTTCCCAGGCCAAA
Source organism: Metschnikowia hamakuensis (assembly GCA_002370815.1). Taxonomy (NCBI): domain Eukaryota; kingdom Fungi; phylum Ascomycota; class Pichiomycetes; order Serinales; family Metschnikowiaceae; genus Metschnikowia; species Metschnikowia hamakuensis. Next base: position 14,083 of record NKZZ01001249.1, read on the forward strand.
AAGGGCGATTTTCAAACCTCTTGGGCCAAAGATGCTGGCCGTGCATACCCCAGCCCTGGACGTCTTCAAAAACAAGATGGAATCGCTGTTTCCAGAGATGCCCGGATCGCTGAACAAACCATTCTGGTGCCTTCAAATGCGCTTTCCAAAGGTCCCATGGTGAACATGGGCATAATTGGGGCCCATAACCAGAGCATGGGCTACCGCAAATCTGCCCACACTTTTAACGATATGAGCGGGAATACGAAGGGAACTCCGCCATCCCATTCTCTCATTGGCATGAAATCCTACGGAAGCACTTTGGTGCCCCAAAATCCATTTTCCCAGCACTACAGCCGGAGCTCGGGACATGGAGACGTGGTCAAGGGCCGAATTCGGAAGACACCTCGTCCAAAAGCTCATTTCATACGTAAAGAGCAGACATTAAGAATCCTAATAAACGGAGATCTCAAGCATATCAAAGGCTACAAGACCAAATTGTGGGGAGTGGAAAACAACAAGACCGCACTTGATTTGACCTACAAGTTTGTGGATGGAGAATGGAGAAGTGGAGACGACCATATTGTGGAGAGGTATTTCCGGGCGCCATCCATGTTAATGACCATAGAGCCTAGCACCTGTGGAGTCAGTGGACAGGAGGCACAAGTTTACGGAGAAGAAGTAGCCGAAGAAGAGAAAACTCAAGAAAACGCACCAAAAGAAGAAGTTGCTGGTCTTGAAGATGACCAGAGGAAAAACCAATCCGCCTTGGCCAACCTCTTCTCCACCTTTGATTTCGACAAGAAAGTCGATCTTGAAAACGACAATACTAGTGATACTGAGCCCGTCAAATATGACAGCAAAGGCAGACGCACACTCGAAACCTTCGACTACGAGACCAAAGGCACGCTTGATTTCTCGGATCTGGAAACAGAGGTGCCTATTCTGGACGCCCAACTGCTAGTACAGAAGTACAGAGAGTCCCACGAGCGGCCGGCCGACCCAGTGTACTATTCTGAAGACAGTGAGATGGAAATTGACGATTTCGGAGCAAAATACACCACCGAAGCCATCAAGGAGAAGTATGATATAGAGCACAAGAAAGAGGACGAGGAAACCGAGGAAGCAGAGGTCAAAGAAGCAGAAAACGAAGAAAGAGAGGGCGAGGAGAGTGAAATTGAAGAAAGAGAAGGTGGTGAGAGTGAGAGTGAGATTGAGAGTGAGAGTGATAATGAGGAAAAGAATGACGAGAGTGAGAGTGAAAAGGAAGAGGGAGAAATTGAGGAAAGAGAAGGTGAGCAGTCTGGAGAGACGGAATCGAAAGAAGCGAAAGAAGATGCTCCAGAAAAAACAGAGTCAGGGAGTGAAAATCCAAACAGTAAAGAGCCAGAGAGCGACTCAGAGAGTGAAGAATCTGAGGGTGAAGAATCTGAGATCGAAGAATCTGAGAGTGAGTTGAAGAGTGAAGAGTCTGAAGAGAAGCAAAAGGAGGAGGAAAGTCAAAATGAAGCCAACTCAGAGAGAGACGAGTCTGAAGGAGAGAAGTCTCAAAGTGAGGACTCAGAAATTGAAGAGTCCAAGGAAGAGTCTCTGGAGGACTTAGCTGAGTCGGAAAAGAAAAATGCCCAATCTGAAGATGAGTCGGAAAACAAGTCTGAGTCTGAGTCTGAGTCTGAGTCTGAGTCTGAAAACAAATCTGAAAACAAGCCTGAAAACAAGTCTGGTTCTGATTCTGAGTCTGAGTCTGAGTCTGAGTCTGAGTCTGATTCCGAGCCTGATTCTGAAAATGAGTCTGAGTCTGAGTCTGAGTCTGAGTCTGAAAAGAAAAATGCCGAATCTGAGTCTGAGCCTGGGTCTTACAAGTCTGGCAATAAGCCTGAAAACGATTCCCCCTCCAAGTCTGGAGAGGAAGAAGACTCAAGTGACTCCGATGAAGAGCACTTGATCCCCAGCTTTGGGCAGAAAAATACCACGGAAAACCTCCGGTCTCTCTTCAATGAAACACCAGAAAAGTCGTTCGGGTTCGGAGCCCTTGCCACGGATCTAGACCACGACAAAGACGAGCAAAAGGAGCAGGCAGCTGAACGCCAAAAGATCCTAAAACAGATTGAAGAAAAAAAGAGGCAAAATGAAGAAACTGAGGCAAAGGCCACACCCAATAAGCAGTTGGGTCTTTTCTGGAGCCACGCCAACTCTGCGTTCCTACAAACACAAACACAATTGAGCAAAATCGGATCGTCCAAAAACATACACTTGCCTGGCGAGACCGAAGACTCGATGGCCGACAAAGATGCGTACGAAAAGTGGTTTTGGTCCAAGAGAGGAGAGGTCAACCGGCAGTGCAAGAGACGAAAGCGCGAGGTGACCAAGGCCATGCGCAAGAAGCCCCATCCAGCCGTCTGACCAATGAAAGAGTAAAGAATAGTAAGGAAGATAAGATGAGTAAAGAGTAAAGATGGAGTATAAAATAGAACACAATCACTAGAAGTTGTACGTGGACTATGCAGTACTATGGCTTAATTCTCACTTGGATGGGAAGTCTGAGACGGAAGTGGGTATGGTTCTGATTGAATTGTATGTCTTCGTGGGAAAGAAAATGCCTTTTTCAATAATATTGCTCTGTACGATCACCTTCTCTTCAGCAGGATTTCCCACTGAGGGTATGAGAAATAAAAAGTGTCAAGAGCAAGAACATCAGTACCCCAGGATTATAGATTACGGACTTCTACTGCATGTTGTGCTTTTGATTGTGATTAATATACCAGTGCTTTAAAATTTGACTAGGAGGCGTGGTAGTAATCAGTAGTGGAGAAGTCAGTATGTGTAGTGAATGTGTCTTTTCTGCAGGCACTATTTAAATTGTACACTGAATTTTTCAGCCACCCTAGAGCCTTTCTCTGTGCAGGACCGATTAAATATTTTTAGTCAACGAATTTTCCGAGTCATTCTCAATTGGGTCAAAAGTGCTTTGTGTGTGTCATTCTCAGACGGATACTGCGTTAGACTGGTAGATTCAAACACACCAAAAATACTAAATACACAAAATAAAGTAAGAGACACTGTAGATCCCAATTAGGAAATCGTGGAATTACCGATCGCCAAAATAAATAAAATACTCGAAATTACCACTGATCTAATGGCACAGATGGTGCAAGTGGAACCTCGCCAAGTGCGCGGATTTCGCATATCAGATCTGGGCAAAAAAGGCTAAGCCATGAAAAGCACATTCTCCAATTCCTGGCATTAGGGTTTGTTTCATTGTAATTTTTTATTAATGGAAAATTTAGATCCACAGCTTCTTTTCTATTTCTCCTTTTTTTTTCTTTTTTTTCGGGTGATTTTAACGATTTTTTACCTTCTCACTTCTCCATGAAACGTCACTTTCTAAACGAAATTCGCACCCAATTTCACCTACCCATACAAAGTCCATGTGAAGGGTCCAACCTCCACTAAATGTCCAACAACTCTAGAAAACACAAACTACGAAAAAAAGTCACTCATAATTTCCACTAGAAATAATAAGTATTTTCATCATATTTAAAACTATATCTAAACCATAGAAACCACCCATAGCCTTCATCAAAAGTATATATTTAAGCTTTAATATCAGTTAATTATCGAAATTTCCACCTCCAACTCTTATATTGAAAAGATTTTCCATTTGAAAGTGGATTGACGTATCAACAATCTAGAGGTCTAGGTGTGCATCTAGAAGCGATTTTCACCATTGATTTAGGAATATCTTCAATTTCAATCTCACATCTTCAATATTACCTTATGTACTTCGTACTTATACTAATGGCCCCAAGCTTTAAGCAAGTCATTTTATCAACATTATTATGTACTAGGTGCCTTTAATATAGACATCAAACATAGAGATTAAATCTATAGATGAAATATAGAGAGCTTAATTTATAGATTAAATATAGACATAAATATAGACATAAATATAGACATTAAACATAAACATCATAATAATAAATATTCATATACATTTTTGTTATTGAAATCATTCTATAATCTCATCACCTTATCTACTAAATATTAAGTTGCCTTGATTTTTTCGGTCCTCACTGATAACGCTTTAAGCCGCGGTCTACTCTAGGACCATGCGCACTTATGTCCAGTACACTACTGTCATGTACTGTACACCAGAGCCTCACAGTAGTCTATTCATGTCCTGTACACTAAATTAGAACATGAAAAAGGGAAAAAAAATAAACAGTATTTTCTAAAAATACGAAATTATAAAAATTCAAAAATACGAATATACATAAGGGGCCAATGTCGGTGCACAAAATATTCGTGTGTTCGGTGGATTCGCGGTATTAACTATTCACTGCTATTATGGTTAATATGTAGGGCAGAGAGGGAGTATAGTCTGGTTAGAATATTCCATTGTTAGTCAACAGTTAAGCCATAAAACCCGGGATTGAAAAAATTCAAGAAAAAATCCAAGAAAAAATCCAAGAAGGAAAATTCCAAAAAAAGACAAAAAAAAAGGGACAAAAGATTTTTACAAAAAAAATATTATTCATGTTTCCACTTAATTGATCACCTCAATATTATCTTCAATACCTTAACTTGATGAGCGCGCACTTGTCAACTACACCATGTCACAAGACACCAAAGGATCCCGAGACAGTGGGAACCCAACGGAACGAGAATTGAAAAATAGTGATTCTCAAATAACCCAAAATCATGGAGATTCAAACAAAACCCATGGTGGAAAGGAAAACAACTTGCCTCCGTTGACTCTCCGGAACGTGGCTCTAGACCTCTGGAATGGCCTAGGGTTCCTTCTCTATGACGCCAACGCCAAGCGCGTGGTGATCCCCATCCTTGTATGCGTGTCATCTATAGCGTGCAAGATTATTATCCGGAAAGTGGCATATACGGAAATCGACTTTTCCACTTATATGCAGCAGGTGGAGAAGGTGAACATGGGCGAACTTGACTACTCGGCAATCGACGGCGATTCGGGGCCCATCGTCTACCCAGCGGGCTTTGTACAGGTCTACCAGGGTCTTTACTGGCTCACCGAAGGAGGCGAGTACATCACTAGGGCCCAGTATGCGTTTGGCTACCTCTTCACCATTACTACCGCGGTCACGTGCGCAATCTACTCCATGGCCCTGGACCTTCCGCCGTGGCCCTTGTACCTTATTTTATGCAGCAAGAGGCTTTATTCGATCTATGTGCTCCGCATGTTCAATGATTGTTTCGCCACCCTTGGAGTTTTGGCCGTGGTACTCCTCCTTCAACAGGCGAGCTACTGGGCCAACCAATTATCCGACACAATGATGCTTCTCTTGTGTGCAGTTGCCGCCGATATCTACAGTATGGCATTGAGCGTGAAAATGAACGTTCTTCTTTATTTGCCAGCTTTTGTCGTGGTGGTGTTCTTTCTTGTTGGTGAGCGAATCGTGCATACGCTTTTGGTGCTTCTGGTCATCCCACTAGTGCAGGTTATGATTGGCTGGCGATTTCTCGTGCCCCTTTTTTGGGATGAAGACGCCAAGTACTTGCGCTGGACTTATTTGTCGCATGCCTTTGACTTTTCCCGGCAGTTTTTGTACAAGTGGACGGTCAACTGGAAGTTTGTGGGGGAAGAAACGTTTTTGAGCCAAGATTTTGCCAACGCTTTGCTTATTGGACACGTGGGTGTTTTGGCTGTGTTTGTCTTTGGTCGCTTTTTGCACCCCAAGGTGACCGGAAAGTCTATTGGGGCTTTGGTGAAGGATACCCTTGTCAAGCCTTTTAAAAACACTACTTCGCCACAGAACTTACTTTTGTCGGCCAAATTCGGCCCACAACTTATCTTGCTCATTTTTGCAGTCACCAACCTTATCGGAGTCTTGTTTGCTCGCTCTTTGCACTACCAGTTTCTCTCATGGTACTGCTGGCTGGTGCCGTTCTTGCTATATGCAGGCGGCTGCAATGTTTTCGTGGGCACGGCTGTTTTCTTGGCTCACGAGCTTTGCTGGAACGTTTATCCATCGACTGGATGGAGTTCGCAGCTTCTCGTTGCCATATTGAGTGTGATTTTGGTTTCTGTTTTTTCCAATGATATTTGGTTTGGGAAAGAGCGTGAGCCAGAGAAGGTGTCATCCACGTGATTCGTGTTGCGCAGCTTCAACGCTATTATCTACCGGTCAATGACAATCTGAATGTACTACTACGAAACTGCTAAAGGCTACTTTGATTAATTGTAGTTTATTGATTCTCTTCGTTTTAGTAACTACTGCTCAAACAATATTTCTATTATTATGAAACTACCAAAATCATAGAGAGCATAGACCATCGACTCAGAATAGTGCAATTACCAGTATTCAGCACATGTAGCTTCCATTTCCAGAAGAAACGTTTAGAGGATAAAAAAATACAGGTTGTATTTGGAAATAGTCCTTTATCAGAAAAGCTCATTCTCGAGTCAAACCACTGTATGCAGTCCACCACCTGACTACACACTACATCACACACCACGTTATGAACACTAGTTTTTAAAGCTTCAATATTGCACCAGGTATCTATTTCACCGTACTGCATGTAACCGGATATTGAATGGTTCCCTAAAATGTTAAGCTCAAGAGTAACCTTCTGTCTGACGGATCCACCCAACTGAGGCTTGGCTTAATGTAATCCATTGAAACGGCATGTGGAGAATTTTGAAAGCTCCTGGCTCTATTCTATAATCCAATGAGACTCAGACAATGAACAATTGATCCCAGGTATTTGCCAAAATTTAGTGAAAAATCCAGAGAAATCCACCTGGATTGCTGGAACTGAGTTTCCCACACAAGCTTTGGTCCTATATGAGTAGGCTAAAGACTGTGAATGTACAGTGTGTGGCCGAAGATACTGGTGGCTTGTTATGGTGTCAAAAACCTTAAAATTTGTGACTTCTAATACGGTTTTTAAGTATTGTCTGGTACTTGTGTGGACTGAGGATTACATTTTGCTAATAACTCTTCAGAAAAAGATCAGACAAACGACATTTAAAAACAGAACACGATAGAAAACAACTTAAATACTCACCTGGTCTAATGTCAAGTGGTTGGACCTAGAAGAATATCCAAGGGGTTTGGACTGTAGTGTAAGGAGCTTATATGTAGGCACGGCCCTCATTGAACATGATCATGTCAAGGTACTAACCACCAAGATAGCCGATTCTGGAGAAAAATCGGCGGATACAGGATTAGGAACCATCAATAATTATGTCAATAATTGTCCTTTTAGTTTTCCTTTGTAGTTGCCCTTAAACCTTATAATTAATACTGAATTCTAAAGAAGCCGTGTTGATCACAAAATATGAGATTTCTGGAATTTCTTTAGATACCTAAAATTGACCGTTGAGTGGGGCACAAAATAGACAAATTTAATAGTTTATGGCTTTTCAGGTATAGACAAATACAATATCCCGTGGAATCTGAGGTGATCATGGTCTTTTGAGTCCCGGAATTTCTCAAAACTGACCCATCCTGTCGTATTAAATCATTCATTTTCGGAACAAAGGATGGCAAATATCAGTAAACTTCTTGGGAATTTCTTCGTTATAAAAATATGGCCGTTTTGATCTTATACTCTCCAGCCTAAGATAAATATGTCTTTTTAAGGTTCATGGGATCAAAGAGGGACACAATAATCAGATACCAGACCCAAGGCTCTAAAGGTCAGTATGCTACTTTATTCAATGGCAGTCAACTCCACTCAAAGCCAAGTTTGTCCACTCAAAACAGGAGTGATTAATTGATTAGAGAGAAAAACGACTTGGATAATGGTAAGCTGCAATATGCAGGACAATTACAAGTTGTACGACTATGCTGTATTACTGTAAAGTCTAGGATAATACAGTATGAGTATAAAGCATAGCTGGGGTTTATATACCGATTTGAGTCACTTAAATCTTGACTCCAGTCTCTACTTCGGTATGACTTCTACTCTGTAAAGTCTAGTGATACTCCTAGCTTATGCCACAATTTCATAGAATCTACATGGTCCCATACAGATTAATCATAGATTCAACCTATACCATTTGAACTCATAATTGATGTGAGATCAAAACATTGAAGTAGCTTGAACATTTCTGCCCGGAAGCTAACGAAAGATCGTTTCATGCATGTAAACAGATAATAAACCAGAGACAACGAAGATCTTGCACTATCCATATGCATTAACTGTAATGTTTCAAGCGCGTTGGCTGTTTCGGACACCTATAATAGATACCCTTGGCCATGCGTTCGAAACCCCACTATTCTCCTTCCACGGCACTGCCCCAGTTGAAGCCCGAGAGCCCACCCGACATGGCATCGTCACCGCCATCGAGAAACAGATTGAAATCAAAGTCAATGTCGTCGATGCTGGAATTTCCTCCGGACGTGAAATAATTGACCCCGTCTCCGGTCGCGTTGTTGCCCAAAATTTCTGTGGGCACGCGGTCCGCCAACGCCTGGTTGTAGAACGCATTGGGAGGCTGCATCTTGCCGTCGGAAGGCTGGGGTCGTTCATCAGGCTTTTCTTCCTTCTTGGGCTTGAGCTTTTCTTTCTTCAACGTGGGGGTTTTGGTGACCTTTTTGGGCGACTCGGCGCCCTTCTTTCTCTTTTTGGATGCGTCCGGCTCGGGCGACATTGCCTTTTTCTTGAGGCCCGCTCGTCCATTGGCGCCGTTTTCTGTTCCAGCAGATTGAGGAGTTGTGCCATTGACGCTGGGCTTGCGTGCACGCTTAGTCACCGGCGTCTTTTTCTGCTTCAGGGCGGGGATCACCGGAGACGGCTTGCTGCTAGGATGGGGAGATGGGGCCGGGGATGCTTGGTTAGGAGCCCCGTGGCCCGGAGGCACGACTTGCGCCATGGAATTGTCTCCTCCCACATTGAACCGGGCAATATCAAGCCGTTTCTTATTCTGCTTCTCCAAAAGCATAAGCTGCATCTGGTAATCTTGTAGTGCATTCATGTTGCGTCCTGGCGGTACATTAGGGTTCATGGGAGGTGCAGGCACCGCCATATTCTGCTGCCCGTATGGAGATGGAGGCATCCCAAACACATTTTGTTGTGACTGCAGCATTTGTTGCATCTGAGGGTGCTGCATATTGCCATGCTGGATACTTCCCGGTTGTGGCATTCCGTGTTGGAGATTTTGCATCGGCTGAGGAATTTGTTGTTGTTGTTGTTGTTGTTGTTGTTGTTGTTGTTGTTGTCGCTGCGGCTGCTGCTGCTGTTGTTGTTGTTGCTGCTGCTGCTGCTGCGGTTGTTGTTGTTGTTGTTGCTGCTGCTGTTGTTGTTGTTGTTGCTGCTGCTGCTGTTGCTGAAGAAGTTGTTGCTGCTGTGGGTGCAACTGCTGATACTGCATCTGCTTAGCAGACCCATTCGGAGAAGGGCCTGGGCGCATGGGCCGGGTATGGTTGGCCCGAACTCCATTCATAGCGGGGCTCCCTGCATTCATGCTTTGGGGGTTGGCTGCAGCAGAAGCAGCAGCGGCCACGGCAGCCACGGCAGCAGCAGCAGGTCCTTGGCCTGGGGATTGGCTGACACCTGCCTGTTGTCGTAAGTTGTTCATTTGCGTCTGAGCTTGTTGTTGGTTTCTGTTTTGACCGTTTTGCATAAACATGGGCAGGTTAATAGCATTGACCTGGTCCAAGGCCGGGCCATTGGTACTGCTCCGGTGTAGACCCACGTTGGGACTTTCGTTGCGGCCATTTTGAGGTTGGACCGATTGGACCGGTTGTGCAGGCTGGCTCCGTTGTGGTTGGAGGACCTGGGGAGGCTGGCTCTGCGGATGCTGGTTCTGCGGGTGCTGGGTTGGTTGGTTTTGAGGCTGTAGATTCGGTGGGTTTTGTTGTTGTGGTTGTTGTGGTTGTTGCTGCTGCTGCTGCTGTTGTTGCAGATTATGAAGCTGACTCTGCTGTTGACCCTGCTGTTGACTCTGTTGCTGTTGCTGCTGCTGCTGCTGCTGATGTTGATGTTGATGTTGTTGTTGCTGCTGCTGCTGTTGTTGTTGCTGCTGTTGCTGCTGTTGCTGCTGTTGTTGTTGTTGCTGTTGTTGTTTCATCATCAACTGCATCATTTGCCTCTGCTGGCGAGGGTCTACTTGCGAGCTCTGTTTCTTGAGATTGAGTCCGTTCAGACCACCCATGGGCACATTCAGCCCGGCCTGGCCATTCAGGCGGCCCTGCATATGGAGGCCCAGGCCCATGCCCATATTGGGGAACATATTGAGCATGGCATTCTGTTGCTGGAGCAGAATTTGAGACATTCCCATGGAGTTTAAATCCGGTTGTTGGTTCAGCTTCATAAGCTGCATCTGGTGGTATTGGTTGGCAACAGCCGAAGACTGTTTGTTGTTCTTGACGTTATGCACGTCCCAAAACACCTGCCACCACTCAAAGAGAAAGCCCTGGGGAGCGTCCATGCTCAACGAAAGGTTAGGGATATTATGTTCCTCCAGAAACTTATTGACGGTCAACGAAGGCGTCTGCGGCGTGGTATTGGACAGCGTGGATCCATTGACATCCTTATCCGGTACATCATTGCTCAACAAGATGGGCGAAGTTTTGGAGGACGAGTGCCGCAGGTCATAGGCCACAGTTGGCACATCAGCTTCGAGAACAAACAGTTTGGCGGTCTCTGAGAGCGTATTCTTGACCAAGAACTCGTAGATGTAGGCATTGAGAAGCTGCTTGGAGTTGGCAGCAAAGCGGTCGGTCACACTGCGGCTGGCGTTTAAGATGGGCGGCGCACCTGGCGACTGATCGTTCATCATGCCCAGGTTGGCCTGGCTCGGGGGGTCCGACGCCATGCCCGGCGTTCGTTTGTTTCCAAGGTAGGGTGTAGTTTGACTCATAATCAGAGAGTTGATATTGTCACGAACAGACTGGAGCTAGAGCAATAAAGGAGCTAGAACAGGACTAGACCACGAGAATAGAACAGGACTAGATCAAAAAAAAAAACAATACTAGACCAAAGTAATGGAGCCCGACAGAAACAGTAGAGCGGATCACAAAAAGAACAAAACGAGAATCCAACAGTAGATTCAGTAGAATAGAACAAGAATAGAACACTAGAAACACCGGTCTAGAACAAGACTAGAAGACTAGAGGACTAGACTAAAATCACAAGAATGAAAAGCAGACGTTAAATTGAACGCTGAAATCTGACCCAGGAAGTTTGAAGTCAGGAAAAATCGATAGTCTGCTAGAATACTAGACTAAACCCTGATCAGAAGTAGAAACTAAGACCAGAAGGAACACCACAAGGAATCCCCAAAATAAATACCAGGACTGACAGACAGGGAGGTTGACTGAAACAGAGAAACCGCCACTAAATCAAGGAGGAATTAGACAGCCACACAATAAATACCACGGCTCACACGGACTGAATAGCGACACACGTAGACACACAGGAAGCTAAGCAGAAAGGAGATTGGAGGAGGGACAGGAAATGGGAACGTAGGAGGAAATGGGAACGTAGCAGGAAATGAGGAATATGGGGGAAATGGGATGGGGGGTAAAGTTCCTTCCTGCACACGGTGGGGGGTAGTGGGGTAGTAGCACTGGACACCTCTGGCGATCAAAACTCGGAGTGTTCTTGCACTGGGAAGGCAGAGTGGGAGTTGGACGCAAGTTACGGTGAAGAATCCTGGATGAGGAGAAGCCCTCGCAGGGAGGCACGGGTGCGCGCGCAGTCCATTCTGCCTTGTATGGGTCTGCAGAGATAGAGCCATCTTGCAGCACTTGTATACGCACTGAGGGCGCTTTATAATGGGGGAGGTCAGAAGCACGAGGAGGGCCATTTCTTGGGAAAGTGGTGTTTTTTTTTTATTATTTATTTTTTTAGTTTACATAGTGTTTCTGTTTCCTAGCAGGGCTCTTAACCAGGGCTTACACAATACGACATTGCAACGCAAGGCCCCCCGGTTCTGCTTGTCCGTAGGAACGGCCTCATAACCTTTTATTCGGTGCACACACGTCGGCCAGATCCACCCCGTAAATTCATCTGCGGCGATGTTTAACACGTTGCCGGAAAACGGCGCAGCTTGTTGGTGTCACGTGACGGGGAGTTAGATTTCTATTGTTTTATCGGGTTTGTCCTGCACACCGCCCGCTGACTCAGATGCCGTAACCACAGATCCACGGTTCAACAAATCACATCTTGGGAAAATTTCGGGGGCCGTGGAACAAAGCGTTTATTTTTATGTCTACGTCAAGGCCTAAGAGAAAAAAAATCCCGGTTCGTGCATCCTGGATCCGTGTATCTAACAGATCCGCACAGCCCACCGCTTCGCACTACGCTCTATTCCATGTACCATTTTTATTGTCAATTAATGTTTCCGTCCCACCACCAGCACCAGGCATTGGGGACTTGGAAATTTCCCTTTGATCATAACCCATTTGTTATGAACCAATCTTGAACCAGTATTGAACCAGTATCGAACCTTTGAACCAATATCGAACCACAATGAACTAATTTTGAACCACAATGAACCACTGCTATTGAACCCTGCTTAATTGGCGACTTGCACTAACCTGGAAACGGACTTCACTATCCAACCACCACTTTGTTTCGTGCAGGCCAAGGGAGTCGTAATCGATATCCATGCAGGCCCGTCCGACCAACAATCGAGCCTGCACTGCATATACCCTTGTCCTCCAACAGAGTCAACAAATCTTTATCATGCAAATCTTACCACGTACTGCACACACACAGCCCCACCATCATTCCGATTCTTCACCGTATTTCACAATTGATCACGACACATCACGATATATCACGATACTTCACCATTTATCTGCACATCCTCTTCTGAAACCAGCAGATTTGCATACTCAATGTTTTCAATCTGAAGAAACAAAAAAAACTGACAGAATAGAACCAGCCAAAACAAATAGCCGTAACAGAAGGTGCTTCATATCATCCAGAATGGTTCTGAAAGTCTGAAGGAGTTCCTCTCCTTGAAGCTCCTTGGTCGTACTTAAAAATACTCACTTCTGCATCATATCATTGGTGTGAATGGTGGTGCCATTAGTGTGAATGTGGTGTCATTAGTGTCAATGGTGACATTAGTGTCAATGGTGGTGTCATATCGGGTCATTGTTTCGTTCTTCTGTTCATTTAGCCCCACACGGTGGCATCGCCAGCCATTGTTTTTCCTCCGCTCCGCCAGATGTTCGAAGACGAAGACGTGTAGTTGGAGCTGAGGAGATTGCCCGACGAGTTAAAGCCTGGCAGCTGGAAAAACGACAGGCTGGAGTACTCTTTTTCCGTACTGAAGGGGTCGAAGGTGGCCAACCCCTCGTATTTCTTTCCATCGGCCACGCCAAGCCCAAACACCTTCTGATCAAAGCCTTGGTCAAAGCCTTGGTCGAAGCCTTGGTCAAAGCCCTTTTCGTTTTCCTGAAAGATCTTCTCATCAAAAGTCTTCTCGAAAGTCTTGTCAAAATTCTTATCAAAAGTCTTCTCTTCGAAATTCTTCTCATCCTGGAACACCTGCGGAATGTGGTCATGGCTGGTTCTCTCATACGAGAGCGAAGACTGCACGCCTTCCAAATCTGGGTTGGCAGTCAAATCCGCGCCCATCCCGTTGCGGTAGTAGTAGTCCATGTTTTGATACGCGTATTTGGGGTAGAAGTTTTTTCCCCCCATATTGCGGTCTCCATATCCCATGTTGCCCGCGCTACCCAAACTGTTGATGGTGTTGCCAATATTGGTGTTGTTGATACCCCCCAAAGTATTGCCCAAATTAGTGCCCAAGTTGTTGCCCAGATTGTTGACGCCGTTAGTTCCCATATTATTAACTTTGTTATTGTTGAGATTTCCCATAATATTAGGATTATTGTTGAGATTTCCCATACTATTAGGATTGTTGTTGTTGACGGGTCTCCGACGCCCGTAATAAGAAGCCGGCTGGTTATGAGCCTCGATCAACGCTTTATCGATCATCTCGATCTGATTTGCAAAAGGCTCCAAGACGAGGGGCCGTGTTTCAAGGCTCATGGTGCTGTCAACTAGTGCGTGTGCAGGACACAAGGGCAAGAAGAAGATATTTTTTTTATTTGGTTTTAAAAGAATGTACCAAACTCTCGACTATCTCGGTAAAAAGTCTCGGGCGTTCTGTGCTTCTGCAGTCTTTGGAACTCGGGATGGTGGTGGCTTCCGTCTGATGAGTTTTTATCGCGAATTCAATGGCCTGGTGCACGGGTCTGGCGTGCCGCGACTATCTGCCTCATTTGCAATGGGCCAGATCCGCACCTTTCACCACACCATTACATCTCGGGTAAACACCATTACATCTCGGGTAAACACCATTACATCTCGGGTAAACACCATTGCATGTCTTGGGAATACACCATTAATTTTTACAGCCACTTCAGGTGGTACAGATAGTATGGTCATATGCAGGTAGTATGGCCATATGCAGGTATTACAAAGTAATATGCAGGCTTTAACGGTAATTAAAAAGTAGATGACTATTTTAATCTGTACTTATGATAAAGTGTAGTAAAACTCATACTATGGTGACCTCACGCGCGAGCGATGGCTGCAATTCCAAAAGAATATAAAAAGACGGCCATTTCCTGCGAACATAAAAAATGTTCTAAATTCTATAAAATGTATTTTAACTAAAAGAATGTTGAATAGAGATAAATTGCTTATTGATCCTACATTATACAATATGATAACATTGTCATATCGATACTATACAGATTATGGATTTACATCACGTGGTGTTGATCGAATGCAATTGCTGATGAATTGGTCACCACCACATCCACTTATACAGTGGCTCTATTCTTGAGCCTGGATACAGAGAAGCACGCAAGCACCAGGGAGAAAGACGGGAGGGAGGTTTCCAGGAGAGAGAAAGAGAATAAGCCTAGTCGAACTTTCTTTTTTTTTTTTCTTCGGCTCGTTCTTGGTTCATGGTCTCAGCTTACCTACCTGGTCTTTTTCTTTTGCTTGATCTCCTCCTCCTTCAGTGGATGCAACTTGATCTCCGTTGGGAAGTCGGTCCGGTTGCCCTGGTAGCCCTGCGCCCAGTCATAACCACTGGCATAGGCAAAAATGGTGCCGTTGCTGTTGAAGGCTGTTGCTGTTATAGGAGCACCCACATTAGGGAAGTTCTTCAACCTCTGTTTGGCGTCCTTATCCCAGAAACAGAAGGTTCCATCAGAACCGGCCGTGGAAAACGTTCCATAGATCGGATGGAACGAAATAGCATTGACTGTATAGAGGTGGGTTTCGTTACTGGCAACCAGAGAAGTTCGGGTCGTGGAAGTACCGTTAGGTGGCTTGCGGTGACACCGGAACGAAAACCCACTTTTTTGCTGTTCTGCATCGTCAATGTACTGGATAGCACAACGGGCCTCAATGGAAGCTATGGCATAGCCATTCCCTTGAGGATAACAGGCCACGGACCGCGTCTGGTATTTCAATGGCGACATGGCGTTTTTGAAGATTTGCTGTGGATTGGTCAAATCTATGATGGCCAAATGGCGTTCAGCACAGCCAACCACCAAAAGCTTTTGGGCCGAGTCCATGCAGTACACCTTATCGGGCATGTTGATGACGGAAATGGGCTGAGGCGACCGCATATCCCAGTACTTCAAGGTCTTGTCCCAGGACCCACTGACCACCACCTCAGTGTTGGTGGGGCCGCACTGCACAGAACGTACACACCTGACGGGAGCATCATGGGCCCCGATTTGTTGGGTTTGTTGCAGCGCCAAATCAAAGAGTTTCACTTGCTTATCTGCACCACCAGAGCATACCCTGGAGCCATCGGACGACCAGCGGGCACTGAAAACCGGGCCTTCATGTTCAAAAAGCGCTCTTCCCTGGTTATTTCCCGAATTGGGGTCAATTTCATAGATGCGGACTTTTTTATCCCAACTGGAAACCGCAAGGAGATTCAGTTGTGGTGAAAACGCCAAGTCGGTGATGGTGTCTTCGGGTCCATTGTTGACGGTGATGTCATTGATTAGCTCCTGGCCGGTGGCTGCACTCGTTTGCGTGGTGTTGCTGGCGATGAACGACATCTGCAGGAAAATCGGATCCAGGAATAGAAGCAGGCACTTGGGGTCAGCTTGCTCGTGATCTCTGGTGACTTGGGCTCTGTGAGTGGTTTGGTGAATTTATTCGTGCGAAGCCACCTCCGTACCTCCCGTGGTATACTCAACCCACCCACGTACACAACTACTGTACTCCATACAGTACTACAGTTCTACTGGACAATTTTTACGAATTTGAATCTGGTTTTGCAAGTGAAAATTGGGAATTTTTCAATATGGAAAAATGAAATGAAATGCACATTGGGACACCTCGACACTTGGTTACTGGCAGACATTCCAGCCAGGCCACGTGACTTCTCCCAGGACCACACCCAGATACGCGAGACTCAAGCTTAATTCCAGTCATATTCCAGATATACACCAGTGGCGGCCAACAATGTTTTCCTACTATCAACAGAATAAATTCAAATACCCAATCACAGGTTAATTGGCGGTTTGTGGAGTTTCTGAAATTTGTGAGGTTTGTGAGGTTTGGTGAGGTTTGGTGCAGGTTAGGGGACTCTCGACGCTAGGTGTGCGCACCTGCAGAGTACACATGAGATATACAGAATACCCATCAATCTACATACCATTCGCATAGAATCATACACCACATGGGAGAAGCACATGGGCCAGGCCATATTCCTATTATCCAGCTCCAGGAGGATCGCCAAACGTCCGAGCTTGAATCCCTGGAAGTTCCCCATGAGTCCTCCTACGAGGACATGACCTACATCGACTGGATGAAAGAGTCCACTCTCCACTGGCACGCCAACACTTCATACAAGTGGATGGTGCTTGTGATCATGTCGCTTTTGGTGGGGTACGTGACGATTTTCTTGGACTTGGCATCGGTGTGGCTCAATGACCTCCGGAAAGGTCTTTGCCTCTCCAAACTCGATCGGTGGTCCCTTCTAAACCCATACCTGACATGCCCTGCCGATGATTGGTACGACTGGCTGCGGATGTTGACGGGAAAGGTGAATTTCTGGACGGAGGTGATGGTCAACTTGCCAATCTACGTGTTTTTCGTGTGTTTGTTTGTGCTTCTGGCGGGCGTGCTCACACTTACGCTAGCCCCGTTGATGAAGCAGAGCGGAATCCCCGAAATGAAGCTTATTATCGCTGGTTTCAATTACCACCTGGACCTGTACCTCGGCCCCAACATGCTTTTTTATAAGATCTGTGGCTTGGTACTAGTGGTTAGCTCTGGGTTATGGCTAGGAAGTGAGGGTCCTTTGGTGCACATTGCTGGGTGTATTTTGACGATATGTTTTGAACGCATATACGGCAAAAACTTGCACGAGGGACTTCGGAGAGAATTGCTAAGTGCTGCTGCTGCCACTGGCATAGCTGTGGCCTTTAATCTGCCCATTGGAGGAGTGTTATTCGTGATGGAGCTTCTTCCGACGTACTTCTCGCTTACCAAGATCATGTGGAACTCGTTTGTTTCGGCCACCATTGCGTTAGTGGCTCTTTATGGGTTTAAGGGGTTTACTGAGGGCGAAAACTATATTGACGAGGCTCTATTTGATGTGCTGTTTGGGAACATTAGTTGGTTCTTCATGGAGTCCATTCCATTCGTTCTTTTGGGCATTCTTGGTGGGATTTTTGGCTACTGCTATACAAAAGCGTACTTGCGCTTTGCAGAGAAGCTGGTGAAACGTCGTCTTTATCTTTGGATGGGGTCGGTATTCAAGGTGACTGAAAGAGCCGCACCGTACGTGGAGTTGGTGATGGTGGGTTTGGCAACATCCATGGCCACGTTCCCTATTCTGATGACCAAGATGCCTCTCCGAGCTTTCTTGAAGGTCCTCTTTACCGATTGCCCTACTGGTGCCGTTTCCAAGGAAACAAACTCCTTGAACTTCATGTGCGACTCGTCCTCCTTCTCCACCGTGTGGAAACTCGCCTATATTTTCGTACAAGGTTTTTTCCTCCTGTCCTATAGCTATGGGCTTTCCCTTCCGGGCGGAGTGCTCATGCCATCGTTGGTGATGGGTGCTACCGTGGGCCGTCTTTTTGGCATCATTTCTCAGGCCATCCAGAATAAACTAGATGCGGATTATTTGGCTACATGCACGGCCAAATCGTGCCTAGTGTCTCCATCTTCGTATGCTGTTGTTGGGGCCGCGTCGTTTACTGCTGGAATCACCAAACTCACGTTGTCGGTGGTGGTGATTATATTTGAGCTCACTGGGGCCGTTTCATACGTCATTCCAATTATGATTTCGGTGATCACGGCCAAATTTGTGAACGATTGGCTCTGTGAGGAGAATGTCTATGATGCTTGGCTCCAAAACGAGTTTAATCGGGGCACTGGCTCGTTGTTGGTGAACTCCAATAAAGGTGATGGACTTTGTGTTTTCTCCAACATGCCAGCACGCGTGCGGTCGAGAATCCCGGACATTTGCATCCAACGCTTGATGGTGCCGTTAAATCAGACTCGTCACTTGTGCTTGTTTCCGAAAATCCCCTATGATCTTCGTGAAATCTATGGCTTTCTAGCTGATGATAACCATGAGGGGTACCCACTTGTGAGTAGCGAAGAATCGCCGGTTGATTTGGGCTACTTACCTAAAAAGGATATTTATGAGCTGCTTTTGCTGGCCATGGGCAATGTACAGCTGCAGGACGCCATGATCTGCTTACGAACTGCTGTGCCTTCTTTTCTAGAAGACGAGCAGAGACTTTATGAACAGGAAATCTGCAATGCCTACAAAGATGTTAGGTTTGTGGCTGTTGTGGCTGCAAAACTGACTCTTATAGTGAAAGAAACGGCATCTTTGAAGCAAGTATTGGAGATCTTCGAACGGCTCCAGTTGAACTACTTGATCATTCATGATGCTTCTAAAAATAGCAGGGTCAGCGGTTTCACTGACCGCTTCATGGTATCTCGAATGATGCGTCTGAAGTTCCTTGACCTTCAAACAGAGCCGTTGGCGGATCAAGTGGGCCGGGAATTCGAAATTGATTGATGGTACTGCAGATAAAACACTCGGTACGGCATACAACGTACCACTTGCCTGCACACACACCATATACCCGTGCGCGTGCCTGACATCTACATACATATACCTCGAGAGATGCCATGAGCCTACCGCCCCAAGGAACGCTTCTACTACAAGATGTGGAAGCTCTCGGCCCCAATGCTGTGT
Source organism: Metschnikowia hamakuensis (assembly GCA_002370815.1). Taxonomy (NCBI): domain Eukaryota; kingdom Fungi; phylum Ascomycota; class Pichiomycetes; order Serinales; family Metschnikowiaceae; genus Metschnikowia; species Metschnikowia hamakuensis. The sequence goes on from NKZZ01001249.1 coordinate 33,263, forward strand.
TAGGAATTGATACGCAGTTTTTTACGGTCAAAAACCTACTCAAGGGCGTCAAACTCATTCCCAAAGGCCTTCATTTTCTCCACTATTCGGAGTCGCTTGACCAGGGCTCACTGGTACGCTATGGCTGGTGGTTCCATTGTGATGATCAACAAGTCGTGACGTGGAATATCAACGCAGAGACTGCATTGGGCCCGGCACGTGACCCGGACATGCACGGCTTGGGCCTTTTTTACCCATATATGGTAGAATACCCCGAAAACCGGGAGAAATGGGCGGAATTGACCCGTTTTTTGGACATGGAGGTGGTAGATGAGTACGTGGCTAACCCCAAAAAACCTATTTCCACAGCCACTCCGCTGCTGGAGGAGAATATGGTCTTATTGGATATTCTAAGGCAAAAGACACCCACCCAGAAGTTCCTGCAGGCAGACCAGGATGAGCTTCGGTACACGATTATCCAGACCCATAAACGTCGTCAAGAGACCTCGGGGTCGGAAGTTACGGGCGATTTTTTGGACCGTTCCTGGTACCTCGAGTCGCTTTTCGCACATGACCCAACCATTCTCTTGGCCGAGGTGCAAATTTCTTTTCTCCACTTTCTTATTTTGGGAAATGTTTGTTCCCTAACGCAATGGACGGCATTGCTTTTGCTTATTCTGAGCAGCAGGCTGTTTTTGGAGCAGAAAACGGCGTTTTCCACTGATTTTTTGCGGCTTTTCGAGGCTCAAATCGCTTTTTTTCCTCCTGAATACATGAAACCGGATCTGGCTCTGCACATTGTGGATATGGAAAAGTATGGAGAAATCTTGTCTAAATTTCAGGACGTTTTTGGTGATGTTCCTGCATGGAAGCGGCTTCGGGACACCCACCAGTCCAAATTTGGCATCTGGGTACCGCAAAGCACAGTCTTTGATGCGGACAATTTCGAGGTCTATGATGTTGAGAATTATGATTCTGCCGATGAAGATGCTCCGGCAATAGCGTAACCCGTCCGGATATTTGGGATGCGCACGACCAAACAATACAACGATACAACACTACAAGCCATTGTAACACTACAAAGTTGAATTTCTAGTAATAATATGAAATTTACAGGAGTCTAGGTGCTATATACAATCAGCTGAGTTTGTTTCTCATATTCACAATCTCACCAGAAACAAGAGGTCTACTGGAGTACTCCTTGGTGCAGTCCCAACTCGTTTGTCGACCAAGTAGTCTTCGAGTTCTTCCGTCAGCTCAAAGTGACTCTCCCAAGTAATTCTTCTGTTCAAAACCAACCCCGTTATTGCTGTTAGTATAAATACTAGTACGTTACTGTCCATCATGCTTTGACCGAAATCCTCTAGGTGCCCCGACCCTTTTTCCCCCAGGCTCCATTCGATATCCTTAGAGTTACTTGGAGATAAGAAACGTCTCCCGGGGTTGAAAAAGGTCCAGGCTGGGATGATCAAAGGAGCGACCGGTCCATCACTCCTCTAGGTCTTATGCCTCTCCCAATCCACACAGGTCTTGGGCAGGTCTCGCAAGAGTACGACCACGACACTCGACCATCATCCCAAGGGATTAAACTTTGTTATTTGGATTTAGGAAAATCCATTTTGTTCGTCCATACTTTTGTGTTATCATGAGTATGGGATTCTGTTCAGTCATCAAGGACTCTCATGATTCGAGGGCAAGTTTATTGGTTGCAATAATGTGAACGTACCATTTGTGTTTATGATCTTTTTCTAATCTTTCTTTAATTTTTGGGGATTCTGGTTTTGGCCGGAGTTTTGGCGGGAGATTTCGGGAAAAAAGTGGTGGAGATGGAACAAATTTGGGGGGGATTCCTGGGGTTTATATACTTCGCACTAGGACCCAATGGCTGCAAATATCAGGTATGCTCAACTTTGTGTCTACCATACCAAAATCGGGGTGTACTGTTCTTTTTTTTGAATCTATTTTTTTTTGATATGTGCTCGGATTAAATCACAAAGACGGTTGTAACAGAAGACAGTTTTGTGCAACAGACGTGTGAAGTTTGGAACGGGGTATATGCAGGCGGAACCAAAACTTCATTAAAAACCCAATACAACCACAAACAAAAAAGTGCAAATTTAACACCATGGCAATGTGGAACTGAATATATGGTCACGGATTTGAAGATTCCTTTTTATTTCCCTTTTTTTTGGTTTACTATGGGCAAATATTATTTTGGGTGAGACGCATTGGGTCTACCTCAGGCATATAACCAGCCCCAGAAACCGGATAAAAAAGAAAAAAAGGGCAGCACTTAGAAACTCAGGTCTATAATCAGCCACAGAAAGAGTTTTTATGCATTTTGACCCACTCTGCTAACTTTTACGTCGAAGACAGACCATTAACAGCTTATATTCCCTTATCAATAATCTCTAATTGAAACAAATTCATAATACTTTTTTCTTCAAATTAGTCTTTCAAATTTTTTTTCAAATTAACTCTATATAATATTAAAGCATCGGCAATCCCATATTTAGTATAAAGTACATTTATTCCTGATCAATCAGGAAGTAGGAAGCTAGTCAGATTATGTTTCTATGGTTAATAAAGAAGTAAAGAAGAAAAAAAATAATAAAGGACATTAGCTTAGATATTATTATACATATTAATATGAGTGGGTTCTTTTTACCAAAAAAGCCTAGATGTTTTTCTGATTTCCTGAGTTTTCTGCGGTTTCCAAGAGGTTCTATGCCGTAAGTGTTTGGATTTACGTATTAAAACGCCGATTTCGGCTGAATCTGACCCACCTTTGGCCAGTTTGACTTTTGGTGGTGATTTGCTGTGGCAATTGCACTTGACCTTCTAAATTCCCCAATTTTTCCCGCTCCGGAATGCATCTTGGTGAAGATTTCGGTCATGAGAGCTTGTTTATTCATGGAAAACTACTGGGAAAGCTCGTCAAGTTCACCAAAATCACGGAAAAGTCTATACTATTCAAAGCAACAGAAAGGCTTTAATTATAAATATAGGCAAAAATTTTTTTGGGGCCTCAGTCACTCTATTAAGTGAATACAGTAACATTACGTTAAATATGATTTGAAATGGGTGGCCTGCACACAAGGCTAGGCGAGGGCCTTTTTTTAAACGCACCAAGTGCACTCGAAAAAGAACCTGCTCTTGCGCGAAAACTGTAGCATTATGTAGGATTAGAAGTGCAGTATTAAGAGATGTTAATACAAAAAAGTACCAAAATAGTATAGCTGGACAGTTTGTCTAATTTGTCTAATTCGTCTGTTTGTCTTTTGTCTTTTGTCTTTTTTTTGGTGATATAGTCAACCTGCACTACTACACCTGCCCTTAGTACTTTGCTCTATTACATAATCCTTACTCTATCCACCACAACCACCAAAAAATAGATTTTGAACCTTTCTTGATCTTTTTTTCATCCATACCTGCATGCAACATGATTACTCCAGCCCAGACTTTCCAGCGTCGAGTTTTTCCGTGAACAGCTTCTCCATGGCCTCCAAAGCTTCAGCCTTCCGAAGCATACTCTTCTCCTTGGAACGCTTAAGTCGCTCGCTCAGCTTCAACTTGACTTCCCGGTCCACTATCTTTCCATGCAAAATGTCCTTTCCCTCCAGGAGAAGCTTGGCGTACTGTTCCCGGTACACATCCTTGGCATCCATACTCATCAGGCGCCACTCGGCAGCAACGAGTTTCCGTGCTTCTTTGGGTGACACATCCTTGTGTTTCGGGTATGTCGTGGCCATGAAATAGTTCCATGCATAAGTAAACGTCATGTCGGTACGGGACACTTCTTTTTTGAACCGGGCAGACTCCTTGGACACCCGGACCCCCCAGTTGTGACCCTCTTCTTTCAGCTGCTTCAAGAATAACTTGTATTCCTCGTGTTTGCGTAGATCTTCGGTGGTTTGCTTCCGCTGCTTTGGCTTGGTCTTCAAATCCACACTATTCATCCACTTGTCCACCTTTGACTGGACCTTTTCAAACGGTTGTAGTTTCGTGGAAGAGATGTTCTCTTCAAGATAGCTATTGAGGCTTGTCTGGGTCCAACCCCGGGCCACATGGGAGTTTTTGACCAATACCCAGCCGTAATTGGTGAAAATGGCCTTGAAATCCTCGGGGGTTTTGGCCAGGGCTATTATCGAGTCTTCTTCATGTAAAGAAGCGGTTTTGGCCCGCCTCAACAGCCTGGAATATATCCGGAAAACCGGTTGGAGGGTAAGTCTGGAGCGGTGGAGAAACATATAGTTGAAACATTGGCGATGCGAGCAATGAGTACCGAGTCACGTGACACGCCAGTTCCAGTACAACTTCACCAAAGAATTTGAAACAAGCTTGAATTCAGTGATTATTCGATTCATGATACTTTTGAAACGATTCTGAAACATTTGAAAAGTTTTAAAACCTTTAAAATGTAAACAATGCCGAACGTTGTTCCCTCTTTTTTGGTCCGGGCCTTTTGCACGTGACTCTGCGCACATGTCCATCTCCACACTTCGTGAAAACACCAGTGGACACCCACCCACGCCAAAAGACTATTTAATCAATTCCGTAGACATCAAGCCTCACCGCATTAGCCAGAAAAGTTTTTAAAAAAAGAAAAAGAAATTAAAAAATTGGATCAAAAAAGGAAAAAACAGTATCAAAAAGGGAAAGAATAGGATCAAAAAGGAACCTGACTAATGGCAATGTCTAGTCGCACTCCGTTTTGTATGGACCAAGTACTAGTGAAGTAGTGACTAGTTAACTAGTGAAATAGTCATCGTTTTTTGTTTGGTCCATTTCCGGGGCATGGTTACGAACCCTGGCCGTGGTGCGGCCGGAACTCACCAGCTACACTTCTTTAAAGCCTCGATTCGCCATTCTTTCTGCTCAAAAACCCTCCATTGTAATGTCCGGAATTCCAGCATCTAAATAGACAGAAGATTACTAATATATCTGCAAAAAAAGAGTGCTTTGCGCTGGGCCTTTTTCTGCTGAGGTAGCGTGGTGTACGGGTGTAGGCCGCGTACACTGTCCCAAATCCGAGGGTCAAATGGTTATTGTTAAACATGTACACCAAATAATGTATTTTTTTCTTATTTTTTTTTCGTATTCTGATACGAATTTGACACTTTGAGCAAAATCAGCTGTTGTTAATAAATGGAAGTCACGTGTCTTTGGGTTCAAAAAATAGGGTCTTTTTCTGCGTGCATGAACTCTTGTTGAGGTGACTTTACTGAGGCTGGCCTGGTAAATGCAAATGGGAGCGAAAAAAAAATAGGGGGCTTCAGACATCTATCCTGTCTATAGCGGCAATGACTATGTTTCTGGTGAAATTTAGGGGTTTTTCTGTTGTTTTTGGTGAAAATTGGGGTCTTTTTTGACATGTTTTTAATCTCGCCAAAAAGTGGACATGCCCAGATACTTTGAAAACATGAAAACCGGAAAAGAGAGTGTATTTTTAGGCTCAAAATATGGCAAAATTCACAGATAATCATAAAAATTTACTCAAGGACGACTGTATTTTGAAGACCGGAATTTGTAGAGGCTCAGGTGGCTATATGCAGGTCAAACAAATACATCGATCCAGTTGATCCAGATAAATTTCATTTGTTAGAAGTCCCGTTTCATCCTATTGTTTGGCATGCAAAAGCACTACATTTAAATGTCCTGGGGTCTGGAAAGCAAGTCACGTGACGATCCAGGTACCCACCGGCCCAAGCCTTAAACAGGCCAACGCACGTTTCCGTTCCCAAAGCGGAAAAATCGTCTTACCAATTACCGGATTTAACAAATTCACGGAGTTAACCGATTAAGCTCTTCTGATTGGTTCGGAGTCGAGCCGAGTCCTACGAATCCAATTTCGGTGTCAACTGTACTGACCAATCTCAAGCAAATATTCACCTTATTGTCGAAAATTGTCCGAATGAATAATCAACTTAATCTTTCTTTTAATTAATTTCCTAATTAGGCTAAGATTCAAAACTTGCAGGTAAAGCTTTAAAACGGACCGGGGAATTACTGGATTGGACTAAAACGCTTTGGCCTTTAGTTTAGGTGGACTTTTTCAACTCCAAGAATTTAAGTTTTCCATTTCCTATTTTCTATTTCTTCATTTTCTATTTTTCTACTTCTCTATTTTTCTTTTTCCTATTCTCTACTTTTTACTTCTCTATTTTCCTCTTTTCTATTCTCTTTTTTCTATTCTCTACTTTTCATTTCCCTCTTTTCTATTTCTTCATTTTCTATTTCTCTATTTTGTATTTCTCTATTTTGTATTTTTCTATTTCTCTATTTCTCCAATCCTCTATTCTTCTATTTTTCTTTTATCTCTCTCCATTTCTGTATTTCTGTATCTCTATTTCTCTATTTCTCTATTTCTCTATTTCTCTATTTCTTTATTTTCTATTTTCTATTTGTTTACTTCTCTATTTTTCTATTTTTCTACTTCTCTATTTTTCTTTTTCCTTTTCTCGACATTCTAATTCTCTAATTCTCTAATTCTCTAATTCTCTAATTCTCTAATTCTCTAATTCTCTAATTCTCTAATTCCCTCTTTTCTTTTTCCCTCTTTTCCACTTCCTACTTCCTTCTATCCATTTTTTTTTTCCCGACGAATTTCCACTCGAAATAAAGAATGTGGTGCTGGGTGCGCGTGCGTCATGAGCGTCTTATCTTTTACTGCGGGACTCACATACGACCCTGGAGAAAATCATAGCATTAAATTGAACCAGATTTTTTTTTTAATGTTTTTTTTGTTTTTGGCTGTGACCCCAATGCGTCCTGCATATAAACCGGAATCTCCCGAACTCCATTGTTCAGGTGTTTCGAAAATTATTATTATATTGTATGAATATTTTTATTATGAGTATTTTGAGTGTTTATATTTTTAGCTCTCTGGGGTCGGTGTACGGGTGTACGGGTTTACGCTATCTACCAATGAAATTTGACGAAAACAACCAAAATAAAAAAATTACCGAAACGCCGTTATTGCCAAATCTCAATTCAAAACTATAGCCAATTGAAAATTATAAATATATAAAAATTGAGGGTATATTCTCGGGAAACTCACCTTTGTTCCCCCGAGATCCTGCACATACACCGGGGTCTTCAACAAGTCCCAATTCCACCAAACCAGATCGAAAAATTGCCAAAAAAACGCCAATACCGAAAAATACAAATCAGAATCCACTATTGTGAGGTCCAAAAACCGTGAATTGTAATCCTGCATGCCGTATACCGGGCCTATCTGAACCTTGGTGGAGCCAAACCTAATGGAAGTGCCCACCTGCAGTCGCGCACATGCTACCCGCAGCTCCTATCCACCATCTTCAATCCTTATCACCTCACTTATCACCTCCGCTCCCATTCACTTTGTCGCCACACGGAACCCATTTTCGATAGCCGAATTCTTCCGAATTCTTCCTATTCCTTTTACCCGCTTTTAACCGCCATATGAACCCGGCCCCGAATTCGCCGCTTTTTCCGGACGCTTCGTTGACGTTAAATCTGGGGCCCAATGCTGAACCTTCTTTCATCCCCCATTTACCGGAGACTCCCGCCATCCAGACATCTTCGCTCCAGGTGTTTATAGTGCCTACGGAGAAACAATTGTTTGTGCAGGGCTTCAAACCGTCCGAGTATGAACAGCGGCCGCCAACGCTCTTGAGGGGGTGTTTGGTTGTCCGGGTGTTGAAGCCCAGTAAGCTTAAATCCATTAATTTGAGTTTCAGGGGAATCCAGAAAACAGACTGGCCCGAGGGCATTCCTCCCAAACGGAGCACCTATGCGGAAATCAACGATTTGGTCAATCACTCTTGGCCCTTTTACAACCTGGAGAACCCAGTGCCCAATATTGGCGCAGATATGTATATCTCCCCGTGCAAAAGCCGACAAGACGAAAGCTTAGCTCTGGAGCTGCAAGTCTCGCCAATCCTACTGCTTTATCCGGAATCAGGAGCTCCGCTGCTGTTTGTATCGTCTTTGGTCCGGAAAGCCGCTTCCTCATTGGCTGTTCCTTCCACCTCCCTGGCCTTGTCCCCAGTGTCTTCTTTCCAGGACTTAACGGCTGTGCTCCTGGGTCTGTCACAAACAGACCTTTCTAAGGCCCTGTCGGCCATGCCGGGAGATTATGTGTACAATTTCGAACACCCCATTCCGGCTCTGTCACCCGAAAGTTTGCATGTCAATTTCGGGGTTGTTCATTACTACCTTGAAGTGACTGTTTCCAGACAAACAACCTTCAAGTCCAATCTCAGCGGCCGGCTTCCCATCACGGTAGTCCGGATCCCCTGTGAGAACAGTGTGGAGGAAAACGAGCCCATAGTTATTGAAAGGGATTGGGAAGACCAACTCCGTTACGAGATTGTCATTGGGTCCAAGTCCGTGGTTTTAGACACTTTTCTCCCGCTCTCCTTAAAGTTCATTCCTCTCTACGGAAAAGTGGCTCTCCACCGGATCCGTGTCTACATCACCGAGGACTGCAACTACTATTGCAACAACAAGAGCGTGCACCGGACAGAGCCTTCCCGAAAGTACCTTTTACTCGAGCACAAGGCCAACAAAAACATGTCGTTGCTCTCGAAAGACGGCGGTCGGGGCGAACCAGATCCGGACGCCGAGGTGTTGCCCCGAGAACTTGAGTTCCAGATGTACGTGCCCTCGGTAGTCAACAAAAAAAACACCTATTCAATTCACGCCGATACCGCTGTGGAAAACGTCCAGTGCACGCATTGGATCAAAATCTCTCTCCGCATATCCAGGCAGGATTTGGACAACCCGGACAAGAGAAAGCACTTTGAGATCCTGATCGACTCACCCATCCACCTCTACTCGCCGCTTGCGGCCCACAACTTGACGCTTTTGCCCAAGTACAACACCGAGCCCGAATTTCTTCCTCAGTACTCGCAGACTCCCATTGCTTCTCCTGAAGTCACGACCGTGAATGCGTCCAATGACGAAAACAACCTTCTATCGGTATTTGAGTCTGGCTCCAATGCAGGTCCTTCTCGGCCTTCGACGCCAATCGAGTTCCAGCATATGAATAGTGCCTCCAACAACGATAACCCTATTGAGAGGGAAGAGACGATCCATTTGGAGTCTAACCTATACAAACCCGAGGATCTCTCTGTGTTGGACGCAATAGGGTCTCCACAAGCCACAGCTTATACTCCAGTAGTATCACCTGTGGCGTCACCTCGAAGAGGGGCCCCTCTGCCTTCAAGAGATCCCCCAGCCTTTGATTCTTTGTGCGTACAGGACACGCTGGACACGTTGCCTCCTGCGTATGAGCGAGACCATTCCTCGTTAAGTCTCTCGCCGCTCCGTCTCGACCAGCCTTCCTCTCTGCCTGCAGTTGAAGGGCGTGGAATCAAAGACATGCTTTTCCGGCAGCTCGATAACTTTGAGCTGAACTCCTCCGATAATCGGTCTACGAGATCCGGAGGTAGCAAGGGCTCCGGCCACTCGAAAAGCTCGAGCAATTCGAAGATCTTTGACAAGAAAATGAATGATTTTGTTGAATCTGATAGTACACAGTGGAAGGAGGGAACTTTAGGAGACAGACAATCAAGAGGGTCAATGGAAACAGACAAGGACAAGGATACAACGTCTGAAGAAACAGGAAAAGAGTCCGAGAACTCAAAAGATACAGTGTCTGAGGAAAGAGATGAAGAGTCAAAGGATGATATGTCTGGTCTTTCTTTCAATGTAAGAAGATCCACGAACATGGACGGGACTAGGTCCAGCCGAACCAATTTGAACCATTCTACAGACTATTCTGGGGCTAGTTTACCTAAACCTAATTCCCTTGGAGAAGGGTTTAGGCGTCGTTCAACCAGTGAATCGTCCAGTCGACTGTCAAGCTCTCAACCGAGTTTCGAGGAGAAGTACTCGACCGATTTGGCGGATTTCGGCGGGTTGAATGGAAACAACAACAACAACAACAACAACTTCTCCAGGACGTCGTCGGTGACTCTGTCGGTGTTGCAGTCGTCGCTGGACGAAAACATGCCTTTAGAGCAGACCATCCCTCTCTTGACGTTTTCCAATGCCAGCATCGACGATGTGGGCCTTGGCGTTGGGCAAAGTGCCATCACGGATTCCATGACGGACTTGGTGCCCACGGCGTTGGGTGGCTTAAGTTTCCGGAACTCTCTTCGAAACATCGAGAATCCTCGGCTCTCCAAGCATTACCAAGACAGTCGACGGGAGGACGAGCTCGATGACATTTCTAGAAAAACAAGGCAAAAGAGCTTTGGCGTCGTGCCGGATATTCCACTGGAACCGGTGCTGGGGCCCGATTCGGACGATAGTGGATCCACCATCGACGAGTGCCCCAAGGACGTGGGGTTTGTCCCAAACTCCATCCAGCAGGTTCTATCCAGGTAGGCATTGCTTTTGGAATGGAAACAACCTCAGACAATCTGTCTAGAGACAATCTGTCTAGAGGGTGTATGCCGTCAGACTACATTCAATCAATGAGTCTATTTATCGACCAGTCTATACACTCAATTATCAGTCAATTTTCAGCGAATTCAGCCATCATTCTATGGTCCAATCTGAATCAAACCACTGCCATGCAGAATTCTGACAAGTGGAAATGACTCTTAAACTTTTCATTTTAGCATGTTAGCTTGTAAGTTTTGGGTTTTTGGGTTGTCACATTTTGAATTGTCACCTTTTAAGTAGTCAACTTGTAAGCTTTTTGGGTTTTTAGGTTGGGATTTCATGCCTTGATGCATTGATCCACGTTTGGCCGACCTTGGATTGGCTCATCTAGATGTTGAACTTCAGGTTGGTCTTGGTATCCAAAATCTGCCCGTCCTTCTTCTCAAGCTCTCCAAGCCACTCGTAAAAGACCCCCAAGTCCCGGTTGGCCAAGTCTTCCCGCTCACATGCCTTGAGGTACCACTTCTTGGAAACGTCACCCAAATACAAGAACCGGTTGGCAGAGTCGGCACAGCCCGTGGCCAACACCAAGTCCTTTTTCGTCAACTTGGACACGAAACCCCCGGCGAATCCAGAATCTGCTGGCAAGTTCATCTCCTTAGGGTAAGCACCTTCAATGGGGCAGTTGTCCACCGAGGCCCACGACTTACCTGTGGAGACGGCCACCAACTTAGCATAGTGCTGGAGGTTCAAGTTGAAAGCCTTGGCCAATTGGAACGAGTCGGCCACGGCCAAGTTGGTCACGGCCAAAAGGTAATTGTTGGCGAGCTTGGCTGCGAGGCCAGACCCGTGTTTGGGGCCACAGGGGAAGATATTCTTGCCCATGAAAGTCAACAATTTGGTCAAATCCGGCGAGATATCCTCATGCGATTCCCGGGAAAGCATAAAGGACAACGTGCCATTTCTGGCTCCGGCCACACCTCCAGACACAGGAGTATCCAAGAAATCAAATTCGGGGATTTCTTTCTTCACAAACTCGTGGACCTTTGTTGAGGTCTGGATATCGATGGTGGACGAGTCCAAAAACACAGTTTTCTTACTGTTGGGCTGCAGCTGGTAATGGCCAATGAGCTCGGTGATAATGCCCTCCACGTGCTTTCCTTCAGGCACCATGGTGATGACATAATCCAATTGCTTCTGGACATCCGTGACAAATGCTTCGATTGTGGGCAATGCTTGCACGGTTCCTTTTGCGGCTGGATTGGCGGCCTTGGCATCCCGGATGAACGACTCCACGTGTTCTGGAACCGTGTCGTATACATATAACTTATCCGAGTTCTCCAAGTTGTTGTACACGTGACGAGCCATGTGCTGGCCCATGGCGCCAAGCCCAATGAAGCCGTAATCAGCAAGTGCCCGGGAAGACCCGGAAAAAGCTCTGGTGAAGCTGCGGGGGTTTAGTCTGAACATTTTGTGAAGCGATCAGTAAAATCCGTATAATGATTATTAGTAATAAAGACTTTGTCTCTCTATAGTAGCCTGGTATGGTGCTAGGAATTTGCAGTATCTGAGATCTGGCAGGATACGCTCTCTGGGATTGAATACCGGGAAGAAAGGAGATTCAAGATAAGGACCACGTGATTGATGTGCCCCAATGTGGAAATGAAAAGGCTGTAAATCCAAAAAAATGTTGTGGCTGGATCTCGCAGGAATTCCCAAGGTTTATATACTTGTGCCCCACAATCTAGACTGCACTGGGATATCCGCGGAAAGCGGTTGCGAATGTGCACAAGATGTTTTAGTGTGGGGTACGGAGCGGTCGGACGAGGCTAGATTTTCGGGGGGACAGAAGTGGGGAACCGAATTTTTAACCGTTCAGTCGTCTTTTCAGGTAATCGTGCATTTACCATTTCTTACTATAATAGCATTAGATTTTTGCTTGATGTCTTGTTTTATGGTGTGTTTACTGTCTGGCATGTGATAAGGCCGTATGCAGTACCTCTGGGGTTCAAAGCTAGTAGTTGGAGGTATTTTCAGATATTTCCCGATTGGGAAGTCTTGCGCAGCGAGATTCGCGCCATTTTCGCGAAAAACATTCATTATTTTTTCATTACCGCATTTTTTCCTCAAGTGACCACTCTTGACTTTTTGTTTTTGGTGTGAATTGTCAAAACATGGGGAAATGTCAACCGCGCATGCAGGTCGTCTCCGAAACACATACAGTATTCAATCAGGTACTGTATACTACTTAATTGCACAACTCAGTACACAATTCAGTACATAATCTAGAGATCTATTACTATTTACTAATACATAATCTAGTACTCTATACCACTTCAAAGACATATTTCAATACTCTGGTACTACTTAATTGCACAATCCAAGAACCTATTACTATTGATAAATACACAATTCAATAATTTATACTACTTAAATATATAAAAAAGCTTGATATTTTAAGTGAGCATTGCTGGTGAAAAGCAGGAAGGAATGGAGTGGGAGAAGACAGAAAGATAGACAGAAAGACAAGGACAGAGAGACAAGGATAGAGAGAGTGTGTATTTTGAAAGAAATACGTGTGTAATCCCTAGCTATTGTGACTGACTAAAAATCTTTCCGCCAATCTGTCCGGAGATCTGCCTAAAAATAAGCCCAGCTGGACTCTATTTTAAAATACATAATCCAGTGCTCTATTACTACTTATAGATACACATTTCAGTCCTCTAATACTGCTTTAAATCTAGGAATCTATTACTACTCTGAATACATTTTTTAGGACTCTATTACTACTTTAAATACGGCTGTCTTGTTTTCATAAATACATAATCCAGGGATTTATTACTAGTCAAAATACATCATTTAGTACTTACTACTTTAAATACACAATCCAATAATTCAGTAATAAATTACTATTAAAAGGTACACAATTCAGTAGAAATCCGGTACTTTATTACTGCTTTTAGAGCATTTTTCAGTGCTTTCTTACTACTTATAGATACATAAAATAATACTCTACCACTACAGGTTATGGGCACTTGGGTTTTACGATGGACACTTTAAATGGACAAATGGACACTAAAGAATGAATTATAAACATGGTCAAATCTGCACTTCACTATGAGATTTCAAACTGAAATAAAGATATTTGAAAATGTCCCAGTGTCAGAAGCCAAACACAATCCAGATTCAGTGATGTTCTAGTAAAGTGTGTAGGGAGATTTCAAGAGATTAGTTCGATTTATAAAAATGTGGGGCAAAATCCTTGTTTCAATAGAAGTGGCTTAAATGTTGATGAAAAGAGTTATGTTAAGGTATTTATGTTTAAGATTACACAATTCAGTACATGCTTAATCTAGTATACTATTACTACTTTAAATACCCAATCCAGAAATTCAGTACTACTTTATATACATAACCAGAAATTTATTACTACTTTAAATACACAATCCAAGAATTCAGTACTATAGATACATAACCAGAAATTCATAACTACTTTAAATACTTGTTCAGTACTCTACTACTACTAATAAATACATAATCCTGTGATAATCCAGTACATAATCCAGGACTCTATTACTACTTTACATATACAATCCAGGAATATAGTACTACTTTAAATACACAACCCTGGACTGTATTACATTTTTTAAAGATTCAATCAGGTACTCTATACTACTCTTTATACACAATCTAGAAATGTATTACTCTATACACTTTGAATACAGCTCAAAGTGGGTGGTAAATTCTATCATAAGCTAATTATTGACGAGAGACCGATACCGAACAAGTACAGTGGAAAGAACAAAACTTTGAAAGCGAACACCGTGGAGAAAGGGAAAGAACTTTGAAAAGAGAGTAAAACAGGATGTGAAAAAATCGTTGAACGGGAAGGGCATCCCCTCCAAGAGTCTTTTCTCTCGCCCGTCTCGAAACACCGACCAAGGAGTCTAAAGATTATGAGAAAAAAGGGTGGTGTTATGAGCCCTGCATCGCCACATGTCGTAGCACAGAGCTTCAGTCAAACGTCTGAACGAGCCCCCACCAAAAAGCTGAGCTGCTGTTCTACTTTTAGTATAGTACTGGATTATTAGTACTGGATTATGAAGTACTGGATTATGTAGTACTGGATTATGTAGCACGATAGTAATGTGTTATGTGGTAGTACTAATGACTCTGATGGACGAGTTTTCCACTCGAAAAGATGTTTCCTTCTACAAACTTGACTCACTAGTTGAAAGTAAAAAGTGAAAGAAAGTAATGAGTACTACTACCATCTATAACAACATATGACTACTACTAGTCAGGTGACTATGAAAGGATTCTTAGGTCCAGGAGGCTCGATTCCTCGGGTCAACCAGTCCAATTAAGCATAGTGTGATTTTATATGAGAATAATTCTAAAGTCAGACCTCGGTTGTGTATTCCTTTGTCGTAGTCTCGTTATAATTATCCTCCAATTTGTATTGGTGATTCCACTATGACGATTTTCATTCAGTTACTCAAGAATTAAGGACACTATTAATATACAGTTAAGAATCCGATAGTAGAGATATATGAATGTAGATTCTATGGCGTCGGGAAGTTGGGTTTACGTGACATTCTATATAATTTACTATATGATTTAAGACTGCCCATTATTTCCCAAGAGACAAATGAGACGTCTCTATCGGGCCATGGCTTTAATTTTTGCATTGTTCGACCTTGCATCAAAAGAAAAACGATGCCATCATCAAGGGCTCTTTTTTTAAGGAAATTGTTTCTAAGAACAAGAGCTTGACTGACCAAGGTGTTGTCGACTTGGTCGTTGTCACCATCGCTTTCCAAATGCTCAATGATAATTGGTCAGTTCCAGTGTCAATAAAATAATGGGAGGGATGAAGCATAAGTATTAGGACCCGAAAGATGGTGAACTATACCTGGATAGGGTGAAGCCGGAGGAAATTCTGGTGGAGGCTCGTAGTGGTTCTGACGTGCAAATCGATGGTCAAAAAAAAAAAAAAAAAAAAAAAAAAAAAAAAAGGAACCGGGGAAAGGGAAAAAAAAAAAAAAAAAAAAAAAAGAAAGAGAAGGAACCTGGGTACAGGATCAAAAGACTAATCAAACAATCTAATGATCAAACCATTTAGTAGCTGGTTCGTGTCGAAGTTTGGTCAGGACAGCAGAAACTCAAAATAGGTTTATGAGGTAACGCGAATACCAATTTTTAAGCCTAGAAAGCGCAAAAGTTCCGTACACCAATACATATATATACATGTGTCAACCATTGTTTCCCATTTATCATTCCGTCCTGTTTGTCCACTTCTGTCTCAGTAATCCCTTTCCTTATCTTTCTATCCAATTCCTTGTTTATAACTCTTTGTATTTCTTCTCTTCCCTTGTCTCTTTGGTTTGGTTGTCTATAATTTTTTTTCTAGCGTATAAGTAAATTTAGCTAGGAGCATGGAACTGCCACCAAAAATTTGTGCAACAAAAATATGTGGATTGTCGAAAATGCACAAGAGAAAACAATCTAAGGGGATTTTTTTGAACCATTTATCTGATCTTCTTTGAGTGCCCCAAAAAATCCATTCTCCGCCCGAAATTTTGGCTCTTTTTTAAGACCATGAAATTCACGAGCTGAGTCGCACACAATAAGTGTATGTTGTATTCGCCTCGTGTCAACTGCCACTATAAAATGCTTCACGAATCTCCCCTATATACAGGAATCCAGACTAGTCACTTTATAATATTTATCACTTTTTTCTATAGAGAGTGGTTGATTATTTGATAAGATATGTACCAATTTGGTGAATGCGCGATTGGTCTTATGTGCAGTATTTTAAACTTATATGCCAAACTTCCCTATGCAGGGGGTTGCAGAGCATTCCCTTATACTGTAATTCCCCTAAAACCACTCAAAAAACTGCAGCTCGGAGCAGAGTAAAATAGTAAAAAAATCTCCCAGGGACGAGTCGAACGTCCGATCTCAAGATCCCATTGCCATTACAGTCTTGCGCCTTAACCAACTAGGCCACCGGGAGGTTATTAAAATGATGGTCATTTTTGTAGATTGTAAGGAATCTTGCACCGCAATGTAGCAGCAAAAAAAGTCTTTAAATAGTCAAAAATACTAGGTTTTGGCAATTTATTTGACATCGTTAGGGTAAATTGTCAGCTAGAAATTACACTGCCTACCTTAATCATAATTTTTCGAGCCTGATCAGTGCTTTTTAAAGTCCAAGCCAGGTCCACCATGGTCGAACATAATGAGCTCAAATAAGATGGTGGCATAAGTTACGTAGTTGATTTATTGGATTTACATTGATTGATATTCCTTCAAAAAAAAATGGCCAAATGGCGCTATTTAGTGTAGTCCAGTGGCACCAGAATATATAGTGAGGCTTGTGTATTTCTAATGCAATTTATCGACCATGTCAAGGCACAGTAGAATGAAAGGTATTAAAAAATTTCAAGGGGTGTTGTTTCAGAACGTTTTTATTCAAGGATTACGTAACGCTTTACTGTATCCAGACTGGGAGATTTCCTATGTAGTAGAATTAAATGTGTGATAAGTGCATTTTTCAGTGCGGCTTAGAGGTTGAGACCGGCTCAGAGGTTAAAGCCGGCTTAGAGAATTGAGTGCAATTTAGAGTAATTTAGGGTGGATTTTGGAGTGTTATAATGCATTTTTCTGCAGTTCCCGTACACCCCAAGATTGTTAGGGTCTCCTCTTTGAAAACAGAGCAAAAGGAAAAGAAACGAAAAGAAAAAAAAAGGAAAAATACATTTTACATGCTTTTGAAGGTGCTTTTGCTGGCACTTCTTGCAATCCATAGTAGTACATGCCGTGCGACCTGGACGAAAGGGTAATTATAGACTTATTGTCCGAATAAACACTTGTTATGGAAAACCTATGCATGTGGAAAAGGGTTTTTTAATTTGGGTGCTACTTGGAATAGTTTGCAATGAAAGGGATATACAATACTGGTTTTCTAGGAATTGTCTTTGGACACCTTGGACTGTGGTTTTCTCCGAGGGAAGTACCTAGTATAGTGCTCTAAAACTCACTTCAACTACTCACCAAGTTCTACTACTAACCACTACCACTCATCTCAGGTACGACTAAGTTCTACTGACTTCGAGTCCAGTATTCTACTGTAGTAGTAGTCCAGTCTTGTACTGTAGTAGTAGTATAGTAGTCATAAACTCCAGTCCAGTGGTATAGTATATTAGTAGTACTACTACAAAGTACTATACCAAGTTCTCCAAGTACTACTACTACTCCAAGTACGACTAAGCTTTCAGATTCCTACCCTGAAACACACACTGAAACATCTGAAACATATGACACATCTGAAACACAAGCTGAAGTATCTGAAACATCTGAAACACGTGCTCATGGTCACACGGGGGAAGGAAGCGAAGGAGAAAAAGGAGAATAAAAAGTGCAAGAAAAAAGCGACCGTGAGGACGAAGGTCTGACACAACATAGGCCAAATGCTACAATTGTCACAAAATTGCTCATACAACTAGACAGTGCCGACCACCAAGGGCACCTAAAGCTGACTATATGCAGGATGAACAGGATGAACAGGATTTACCACAATTATTGGTCTCAGGAAGTGAAGTACAATAATTAACCAGACGTATATCCGACATTTTACGAAGAAAAACGTTTATTTGTGACTGCCAAAAATGGAATGTCCTGGACATGCACAGTGTTAATACAAGAAAAGAAGAGATTGGCAAGGAGAAACTCTCTTCGCACGATATTTACTTGAACAAGAGCTTCCTACGGTCCTACGGATTTACTCTAATAAGCTTGAAGTTTAGCAAAAAATTCTGATATTATTGGTAATGATGGTCGAATGGTCTTGACGGTCTTAGGAGCAGCAAAATAGGGCACCGTGCACTATGTGCAGGAAAGTGGAAATTCTAATTGAACAAGAAAAGACCTGTGAAAGAATAACAGAATCTTAGGGTCCAAATAAAGGTTTATCAAACTAGTCCTACTAACAATTACTCCAAGTACTACTACTACTACTGACTACCTCCACCTCTAAATCACTCATTTCGCCATGTGTCACGTCACGGTCTTTGAAAAGCTGTGATACTGTAATGAGCTTCTGGGTGATTCTTTCGCTGATAGTCTCTAGAATCTGCGGGGCCGTGCTTGGTTTGGCAATCATTTAGAGCCCGTAGAGGTAATTGTTTATTGGGCTTTTGGCTATTTTTACCGATCAATTTTTCAAGTTTGGCCAAATCTATGGTGAATTGGCTCAACTTGTCCTCCTGCTGCTCCTGTGGCGTTGCCAAAACATCCAAATATGCCAAGTTTAATTTGGGTTGAAGACTCAACAAGAGACGAACATTGTGATTGGTCAACTTCTAATCACTGAGATTGCATAACCTTGAGATTGTGCTCTTGCAAGGGAAAAAGTTGAGCCCAACCATCTCTTTGGTCAAATTTCTCAAGTTCTAAAACTCTTCGTCTTCTTCATTGCATGGCAATGTGTTGAGGTTTTTTACCTTAAGTTTGGTTGCATCTACCAACAGCTTGGAGATGATTGGTGCTTTTTTGGTGAGAATAGAAGTCACCAAAAGCAACAAAAAACAGGTTTCGTAGCTCTTCTCCTTGCCAATCAAAACCATATGACACCTAATCAAAGTCCACACATCGGCACGTCCTCTGCCCGAAACATTATCAAGCACAAATTGTTGTTTCAAAGTAGAAAGTGGTTGGAGTTTCAAGCACTGCAACGAGAACTGAGATGTGCCTTTCTCAAAAAAACTGAGACAAGATGGGTGTCAAAAAACTAACTACTCACTATTATTACTACTACTGATAATAATTAAAAAGCTCTACTGACTACTCCAGTCCAGTAGTATGATGCTCTAGTCCCGTAGTCTTGTACTCTAGTAGTAGTTTTGTACTGTAGTAGTAGTATAGTACTCTAGTAGTACTAATACCAAGTGCTATTTCAAGTTCTCCAAGGACTACTACCGACTCCTCTAAGTACTACTACTACTACTCCAAGTACTACTACCAACTTCCAGTACTCACTCCAAGTACGACTAAGTTCTACTCCCACTAACTACTCCTACTAGGTTCTACTGCCACTAACTACTCCTACTAGGTTCCACTGACTACTACTGCTGACTACTACTACTACTACTACTACTACTACTACTACTACCACCACTACTTTTAAGTTCTAATGACTATTCTAGTCCAGTAGTCTTGTACTGTAGTAGTAGTCCAGTATTCTTGTAAGGTGGTAGTAGTATAGTACTTTAACATTTAGTCCAGTAGTATAGTACTCCAAGTACTACTACTACTACAAGTGCTACTACCTCAACTAGTACTACTACTACCTCAAGTGCTATAGCGAATTTCCAGTTCTACTACTGCCAGGGTCTCCAAGTACTACTACTCCAAGTACGACTAAGTTCTACTCCTACTAAGTACTCCTACTAACAACTACTCCAAGTACCACTAATTTTACTGACGACTAAAAGTACTCCTACTAAGTTCCACTCATTACTATTCCTGACTGCTGATCCAAGTACTACTACTACTCACTACTACTCACTACCACTCACTACTACTCTTGACTACTCCTACTGATCACTACTAATAAGCTCTCCTGACTACTCTAGTAGTAGTATGGTACTCTAGTCCAGTAGTAAAGTAATCTAGTCCAGTAGTATGGTACTCTAGTAGTAGTTTTGTATTGTAGTAGTAGTATAGTACTCTGGTAGTAGCATAGTACTGTAGTAGTAGAGGACTGTAGTAGTACTTTAATGCTCTAGTCCAGTAGTATATTGTTCTAGTCCAGTATTAAAGTAATCTAGTCAAGTAGTACGATGTTCTAGTCCCGTAGTATAGTACTCTAGTAGTAGTAGTTTTGTACTGTAGTAGTAGTAAAGTACTGTAGTAGTATTAGGTTTGTACTCTGGTAGTAGTCTTGTACTGTAGTAGTGATGTACTCTTTAATTTAACAATATTGATGAGCACAAAAAAAGTAAATAAAATTTTTATATAAAGTTACAATACACGTTCTAAATTTTTTGAGAGATTTGAATCGAAAGCTGGAAACCCTTTTAGGACTACTTTTTTGGAGGCTGAATATTTGGCATATAAAATCATATAAAATCATATAAAAATAAAAGAAAAATTAAGTTAAAACCCTTGACTTCCATCCATACTACCTATGGTTTTGTACTGTAGTAGTAAAGTACTCTAGTAGTAGTATAGTACTGTAGTAGTCTTGTGATTGAGTCGGTACTTAGGGAAATCACGTTGTGGGAATTTGAAATCATTTAATTTCAATAGGAGGTACTGATTCGAAAATTCCTCTACTCTCTAGGCCTTAGTCTGCCGGATACATAGATAATGATATGTTGTAGATATTTGTAGATGTATGGGAATGACAAGACATGGGTGACTATATGCCGGAGTGTGCATCAGTGCACGAGGGAAGATCAGTTTACCAGTCACACGCAGGATGTAAATAAATGAAAATTTGTACAGAGTATTGAAACACGTGTAAGATAGTACAGACCGATTTTGTGACGGCTGGAGAAGCTGGAACCCCGAAATTGAACCCCAAGCGGACCTGCACATAGATGATGTCCTGCAGGTAAGTATCCTGGGCCACATTACAAAGAGTAAACCCCATTCATTGGTATAACATGTATTTCACAGTGCAGCTCAGCAGCAAAACAGAGTAGTTTTCAACACTTTTTTCAAAAAAAAAAACAGATGTACAACGAACCGAGAGCACCACTAAGGTATTTATAGTCATCCAAGTCTGATTATTAACAGGTTCCTGTCTTCCAAGAATCCTACTAAAGTGAACAGGTGCCTCTACTGATTTGAAGCAACACCTTATACAAAAAAATTCCAGTTTTTTAGACAAGTTCTGGTCGTTTTAGACAAGTTCCTGTTTTTTTAGACAATATTTTGTATATTTAGACAATTTCTAGTGGGTTTAAACAAGTAAAAAAAGTATCTTTTGGTGTAATACAGTTATTTTAATCGTATGATAGAATAAAGGTGGTGCTGTATAGAGTGAAGGCCGAATCAATATCGAAAAGTAAAAGATTTAAGTGTGGTCCTGCATATAACATTGTGATATATAGCTAGAGTAGAATTTCCGCTCTATACTCAAGCTCCATATACTACTGGTTGACAATTCCCAAAATTTGGGCTATTATTACTTACTTTACCAGTCACTTTGGGTGCTTTATACTACTATACTGTATATAATCTTTCACTACTGCATACTACTCTATTCTTGCATACTAGCAAGAAAAAGCTTAAAGAGTAGTGGATTTAACTGTATTCCAATAAAAAACAGTAACCAGCGCTACCATTTTAGTAATTAAGGTTTTGATTTGCTGGGAAAGCTTATCAATTATCAATGGGATTCCTGCATCTACACCGCGGCTGTCGCACCACTACCTATTGATTCCGGCGCTCTATTTCCGGACTGGTCCAGAACCAAAGCGGAATAATTCAAGTTTGATTGTTCAGGTCTTCAAAATCTTAGGCGGTGGAATCGCATGATTTGTTACCCTGGAAATCCGAAACCGCGTCAAAAAAAAAAAAGACTTCCAAAAAGGACTGCATCCAAATTCTTGCCCAATGTCGTCCCCACTTCGTTCATGCGGCGCGCTCAGCGCCTCACTATAAAAGCCAAGCATCCGCCTCTCAACTCCCCAATTCACCTCTCCTTCTCTGGCACAATTGATAACTTTTCACCACCAATTGTTCTCATAAAACTTCCTTTCTCCTATGTCTGAATTATCCGCTAGCAGCCAGGTGCCGGAAAAAACATCGTATGGGACCCGGAAGCCGGGGCCTGCATACTTCCCCCAGAAAGGGTCCAAGATCTATGCCGATAAGACCCTTTATAGCCAGATCGGAAAGGCCGCAAAAACAAAAACACAGACGCATTTGTGTCCTCCCCGCAGTGGGCTTGCTATAAAAGTGCCAGCCAAATCCATTGTCAGATTGACTACCCCGGAAGGACCCCAGGTGTGCGACCTCAACATTTGGAACCAGCACAACCCCCGGGAAAGATTCTGGGCTGCAAGAACTCGGCAATTGCACTCGGCACATGTTTCCACGTACGACCGCTTATGGTCCATCTTGCCGTTCTTGAGGCCTTTGGTCACCATCACCGCCGACACCTTGGGAGGAAGACACACGGAGTGGGGAGGCAGAATCAACGATACCTTGGGCACGCGCTGTGACCCATATGTGGATAAACTCATTTCGGGTGAAGATAACGATTTCCACTGCCACTCCAACCTTGTGCGTGCGGTGCTTCCTTTTGGCTTGACGGAATTTGATGTGCACGACGTTTTGAACGTGTTTCAGGTCACGGGCTTGAATGAGCACGACCAGTACTTCATGGAGGCATCTCCCGCCGGGAAAGACGATTACTTCGAGATGTTTGCAGAGCAGGATTTGATCATTGCCATTAGTGCGTGTCCTGGCGGTGACTTGTCCAATTGGGACTGGGGTGAGAAGGATGGAGACGACAAGATGGTCGATAACTGTAGACCTTTGGGGATCGAGGTCTACAGTTTGGACGACGAGAGTGTATTGGACGGCTGGACGCCTCCAGAGTACGCCCCCTACAAGGGCAGACACGGCCTCAAGGACCCTAATTAGACCCTCTCGAGGTTCATCTCTTCCGGATTCCCATTCGATTTGCACATACCCATTTCTTTCAATAAATACCTTTCAACCAAAAAACGCAACCAAAATCAAGCCAGAAATCAACCAAAACCCCAACCAGAAAATTCAGAAAACTCAACCAAACACTCAGACAGAGAATCTTCAATTCACGGACCCTAAGGACTTCCGATCCATGGGTATCATCAAGGATATGTTCAGGATATGTAGCCATGAAGAGTCTATTGGATGTACGTACCCCGCAATCCAGACTTTGAAGAGTTGTACGGCAAAAAGAAGGGCAGGGTTCTTCTTAATCTTTTGCCACTCACCTGCTTCATTTCAAACCATAGAGTGTGATAGTCAGTTGAGGAATTGATCAGCGGAGGCCCAATTTATCTCTATGGCGGTTTGACCCATTCTGGATCCAAGTAAGCCAATATTCATTGGTGGTAAAATTTCTGGTCCCCTTAGATTGAGTAGATCAGCCGTTAAGAGAAAACATCTCTGTTTTATAGACGCCCATAACTTTCAAAGTGGCCGTTTTTTCCCCCAAATTTTGGTTCAGAATCAGGGGGAATGCGCTGCCTTTTATATTCGCACCTCCCCGCACCTGCATGGTTGGTGGCTGCAAATATTCTGGGCGGGGTGAGATAAGGGGAAATTGTCTATAAAAGGCCCGCCCCCCTCAACTTTTTTCTCCTGCTATTTTTTTCTCTCCAATCCTTACTCCTCATGTTTTCCTATAGCAGTTACGTCAATGAATTGTCTCATACTCTTTACACTAGTGACTGACTTATAGTTGTTATGGATTCCTCCATTAGCTATGTCGCTTGATGATGGTTCCAGAGATTTGAAAGAAGCTTATTGGTGGGTTCATGGATGATCTTTTACCATGTTATTATACGCCGTCCACCAGGCATCGATGATCGACCCTGTCAAATCTGAGATAAGTGGGTAAAACAGACGTCCCTCTTAGTCTGTGTTTAGCTAAACATTGTTTACCAACGATCGTGAGGAGGCTACAAGATATGATACCGGGATTAAGGCTCAGTTTCAATGATGATTGTGAAAAGAATGTTTTGATTGGTTTACAATTGGATATTGGTGAATCTATCTTGTTCTTACGTTGGCGGTTTAGTTATCTTTGCTCGGCTAACTAAGGTAGCTTTCCCAGGGGCAATATGATCATATCTTTTATGAAACCATGGTTTCATTAAGGAGTCGGGGCTCAAAAAATCCATTCAGGGCTCATGTTCATGGGAATAAAGGTTACTAACCCGGCGGCAATATTTAAACAGATTCACCAGTCAATTGTTAAAGAGGTTTACCGACTTTTTGAGTATATCTTAAGCGTGAGGGCACATAACCCTAAAAGTCAAGGTTCATGGCCATGAAACAAGACAAAAGAGAATAGCATTAAGGCCTTTTACTTCGACGAGAAACACTTAGTGACATGTTTTTTCTATTTGAAAGAAGACCGGTCTCAGAAATGAAAATCACATGGGTCAAAATCATATTCAAAGTTCATGACCAGGGACTGCATGTCAAGCAATGTTCAATACCCCAACAATTGTCATTTTTTTTTTAAAAAAACTTTTTGGGAAACCTTGCAGGGTGAGCACGTTCCAAAGCATTCTTCCATGGACAAGCGAATATCGACTAGTCACTTTCGCTAGAGAACAATAGCCTTGGGCCAAAGGACGTTTACAAGACTGAAACATACAACTGGATGACTAAGCAGAGAGGAACATACAAGTGGGTGACTAAGCAAAATGGAAGAGAGTATGACTAATCAGAGTATGGAAGGGGTACAGGAATGGAATTCTATTGGCGGGACATTTAAGGATGAAGAAAAAAATAACTGGGTAAATTGAGGCCCAGGAGAAGGAGTGGAGTGCATTGATGGAAGCCCCCAAACCGCATCTATTGTTCCACGGGCCGCGTGACTAGCACCGATTGGGGAGCTTGGCCGGCCGGGTTGGCCAAGGTATAAAATGGCGGGAAAATGGCGGGAGGGTGCTCCTCCAATACCACAAATGATCATGAATTCCAAATCCTTGATGCTTGTTTCGGTTTTTCTTTCCCTTTTCGGAGCACTGGCTGCTTTCATGCACTCCCAGTTCCCCTACGTGTTCTACGTCAAGTTCGAAAACAACTGGATGCCGCTTTCAGTGCTCTACTACAATGAAAACGGCTTGGACTTGAGCATCTTGGTGCACGGAACCCAGGCGCCCGAACCGGTGCAATTCTCCTTACGCGACCGCCAGATCTTCACCTCCACCACGCTTACCCCCGGGGCTGCGGCCATCCACGCCGGAGTCTTGGCTTTTGGCTCGAAGCTTACACCGACGGATTGGGACTTTGATTTTGGCATGAAGCTTCTCAACGGGCCGTTCAAGTCTTGCAAGATCCTCGGCACCCGGTTGTACGGATTATTCCGCGACCCGGCCTCGCCCATCCCAAAACAATACTGTATCGATGCAGAGGTGTATCTTTTGCCGTATCTCCGGCACATTCTGTTTACGATGAAGGAGTTGCCGCGGCTGAAGAAAGTCCAGGGAGAAAATGTCAAGTATAGCGGGACGAAACGCGATGAAGACCAAAGCAGCCAGTCACGTGACATTATGGAGGT
This sequence comes from Metschnikowia hamakuensis, assembly GCA_002370815.1. Lineage (NCBI taxonomy): Eukaryota > Fungi > Ascomycota > Pichiomycetes > Serinales > Metschnikowiaceae > Metschnikowia > Metschnikowia hamakuensis. Next base: position 58,920 of record NKZZ01001249.1, read on the forward strand.
AATGGGTGATGGCACCAGATAAGCTGGAGACGGTCTTTTTTGCCTCATACCAATACTATGTTGATAGTATGACGTTTACTACAGATTACTATCGGTGCAGTGGACGTAGCAGTCATGATAGGAGAAATCTGCTAGGTTTAAGTATTTCATGTAACCCACCAGTATTCGTATGAGTCGCGCACGACCCCACTTACAATGTACACGTTCAGAGCTGCGTACTAAGAAAAGTAGGATATAGTATGGGTACGATTATGAAGAAGCCTATGGAGAGGGTAGCGTAAGGGAAACGTAGATACTGGAGATTAGTAGACCTGCATATTGTCGACTTATCTGCAGTCCCAACGCTATTAACTCGGGATTCAACCTCCCACCAAGCTTTCCATGGCCAGATTTTAGGTTCAGTGAATCTTTATGTCTTGAAAAAGGGTCTGTGACTATTTGAGGTTCCGGAATTGTGTGTGGACACCATTGGCCCCGAATATGGCTGGGGTCACGTGACCCACCATCAATTCCGAGGGCCCGGGAAACCCACCTCAATTAAAGTCACATTTCCGATTGGATCTCAAGTATTTTTGAAACAAAGGAGACATAGGAATATTGGAAAAGTGGAATATTGGAAAGTGGGAGTTTGGGAAGAGTGGAACTTTGAAATGCACTGTGTGCAGTACTAACATCCTAAAACTTCATAATGCATTCAATCAAGACGTTCCATCGATCGAATTACCTAGCCATTCGCTCAATTCATCATTCAAAACAAACCCGGCCACGTTGCTTCCTGTATACTGGACGTGGTCGCCCCGGGCGAGGACTGCATCCAAGTACTCGAACGCTTGTTCTGTTTCGTGATTGGCTCCCGTGAGTTCCATGGACTGCACAATGGCGTTTTTCCCGATTTCAAACGTTACCTGAAAATCGTATTTTGGATGCGTGAAAATGTGGCTGAATTTGGGGGTATTGCCGTATTTCCAGTCCCATTCCATGAGTTCTTGAGCAGTGGTGTGGATTTCTTTGGGGAGTTGAACTTCATTGTCGATGAAAAAGTGGGGGAACTGCGGCGGAGGACTTCCTAATTCGGCCCTTCCTCTTTCGGCCCTTCCCAATTCGGCCCTTCCCAATTCGGCACTGGCACTTCCTCTTTCGGCACTGGCACTTCCTATTTCGGCACTGGCACTTCCTGATTCGGCAAGAACATCTTTAAACTTCGTGGCCTCAAACTCGCCCTTCACGAGGCTCATATACTCCTCGCTTGGAAGTTGCAAATTGGTCACCGGAGACTTAACGGAGAGAACAGCCGATGTGGACTGCACACAGCCCAAGGCCGTTTCTTCCCGGTGCAAAAGTTGCCGTAGAACATCGAGTTTCAGATCAAGAAGCATCGTGCCGTGGTGGTACGATTTACCTCTGGAGAGCTTATATGCAGACCCAGACACTTTAAAACCACCTTTTTCCGTGACTATATCGCCCCGGCTATTGACAAGTACCTTTTTTTCCGGTCCCAAAGCCGGGTTTACCGCTCTGCATACAAGCTCCGCAAACCAAAACCGGTCAAATTTGTCCTTGGTGGTCATGAAGGAGAAGTTAACGTTTCCTGGGTCGTGCACGACCGTGCCTCCGCCCGACCGGCGCCGGAGCAACGGAACCCGGAGCAGCTGGAGTGCAGGCAAATTGACCTCCTTCCACGGGTTCTGGTTTTTGCCAATCACCACGCATGGCGAGTTTGTATAGAATAAGAGCCGGTCACTGGAAACGTGCTTCTGTGCAGGCATCCGGGTATAAACGTAATCTTCAATGGCCAAATTAAGGTACGGGTTACGGAGCCCCGACGTTAGCATTGCCGTTTCGGGAAGCTCGCAGAATTCCTCGAATTCGATTGGCCACTGGGCTTGTTCCCGGAGCCGCTGTATCTGGGGGGATTCCTGGTAATGCTGGAAATCCTGCAAATTGAAGAGATCGTCATCTGCAGGAGTGAGTTCGTTTTCGAACGGGACCTGGGTGAAAAATCGCTTGGGGACCTGCGTTCGTAGCAACCGAAGCATAGATATTCGTGTGTTTCAGGTGTGTTTCAAGTGTGTTTGAACGTGTGTTTCTCGTGTGTTTCAGCGTGGTTCCATCGCAGGTCACGTGGTGTACGGGCCTTGGCATTGATGTTGTGCAGGACATTCGCCTTCCGGTATACAGACTTCCGGGTGGTGTACAGGTCTAGCGCGTTCTGGTGTACCGATTTCACGCGTCCGGTATACAGACACTAGGGATGTACGGATCTCAGTCTCGCATATGTACAGGTCCATGAACCTCATCACTTATCTACTACAAATGGACCGTACGCTTTCCTTTGAGGAGCACCTCTTGAAACGCAGCTATACACAGGACGCCCAGATCCAAGCGATTCTAGCCACGCGGTACCGGGGCGCTGATGAAGGTACGGAGCCGTATCTTGCCCTCGTTCCCACGGTGGCCGAGTCTACCACGCCCAAAGAACCCGCCAGCCATGGAGACTTTTTCAAAAACCATTCCCGCAAGCCCACGGCGGCCCGGAGGCTAAATACGAGGGCTTCAATGAAAATCTACGTCAAAAGTACCCTAGCAAGCCAAAAAAAAGCATTCAAAACCGTGCAACAGGCCCGGAAAAAGGGGTATCCGGTTAATATCGATAAATTGACTAAGAAATACGAAATCCCCACGTTTGAAACGTTTAGGGGGCTCCATGAAATGTGGTGTGCTTATATGCAGGACCTCTTATTTGGGGACCAAAAAAACCCAAATTTAAACATGGTTTTACCCCGCCTATCAACGGCAGACTATAACGGAAGCTTATTAACCGTTCTAGAGTCACGTGACCGCAATCTCGTCGGTATGCAGGGAATCGTGGTGCATGATCTGCAGTACACGTTTATTTTGGTGGTTCGGCCCCAGAAAAACGCCGGCCGGACTCTTTCTGCAGCCGAAGAAGTCGGTGGCATGCGTGTGGTGGCCAAAGTAGGCACTCTTTTTGGGTTCGACGTGCCGGTGAACGACCAGGACTGCATAGGGTTCACGATCTTGGGCCTGAGGTTTCAGCTTCGAGCCGTAGACCGGTCGGCCAAGAAATTTAAGAGTCATAATGTGGATAAGATCTGTTAAATTGTTGGAATGGGGTTGGTGGTGCATATAAGCCCCGAAAGTATAGAGGTCACGTGATATGTCTTTCCAGACCGGATTACTTTTCTTGAGGCAGTCGGAGAGACTTTTCATGGGAATGTGTTGGTCTCCAAACCCAGAAGTGTTCAGGAAATGTTTTAGAAAAGTACATTTTCTTTTTGGTGGCTGGATTAATTGGCCTGAGTCAATAGGTCGGAACTGGATATAAGCCCCGGAATATGGTCTCGAAACGGCCGGAATATGGTCGCAACGGCCGGAATATGGTCGAAATGCGGTCGGAATTCGGTCGGAATGCCCGGAAATCAACTTCAAGAAGTATGCTTGTGTCCAGCATAAACTTATTCTCTGAAGTACATCATGGCTAAGTTATACGTGAGGCCGGAATAGTCGTGTACGGAAACAGCCTCTATGTCTGTGTGCAGGAACACAGAAACATTTTCAAAATGAACATTAACAAAACACCTTGTATGGATCCTACATATAGACACGCTTGAACTAAGATATACTGGTTTTTACGTATATACGTTTTATGGAATGACGGGGACTGCACATAGTGCAGGAAGCCTTAATGCTTGAGTGTCCAGTAATCGCTCTAAAACCACATCCACCCGGACATTTCAGCTGGAAATTTGTGGTTGTAGAGTCCGGAAATGTATGAATCCAGCCAACTAAATTTCATTTAGTTTATTAGGGAATGAAGGGGTGAACGGTGGGCTTTTTGTGGTGGTGTACGGGTTCCGAGAAAGTGCGCCATGCAGTACCTTGTGCGCGGTATGCAGTACCGTGAGCCTCCATGCAGTACATTGGGTGCTGTATGCAGTACCTTAGAACTACAGGCGAGCCCATGCATCCAAATATGCTATATCTTCCTCGTTGACCTCATCGTTAATCACGGAATAATGGTCAAACAAGTCAAAGTCATGTGTCTGCGCAAGCAGTGAAACAAAACGTTTTTGCAGCTCAGTCAACGTTCCTGCATCCTTATATTGACGGCCGTAACCCGCCTCTAGAACACTTTGCCACGTGGCCTTATATTGGTCGGTAGTGCCATGGACCGATTCGATTTTATCATCGTATATAAGCACCTCGCAAAGTGACCGGATATCGTTGATGCCCAAATCAATGTTTGTGATTTTATTGGCCAGAATAAAGTCCATAATGGAGTCAAGATTGGCAAACCCCGTATGAGATGCAGGATAAACGCTCAGCAAAACGTTCGTATTGGCTTGGCGGTCCTGGAAAGCCGTGGGGAACGTTTTCTGGCATATAAAGCGCCAAATCACACTCAATAGCGAATCAATGAATTCCGTATCGAGCTCGCTATCGGTAAACCACGGGCCTCCCGTCACATCTATCGATGGCTGGAGGTTATAGAGCATGTAGATTTTTCTGGTCGGGTGTTTCACCGATTTAATCAGCTTGATGTACCGTTGAGACTCCAACAGTTTCAAGCACCGCATCACAATGTGCTGGTGCATATTTGTCTTTGCCTTGATGGTCTTGGTCCAAATGCCTTCTCTTCCCGAAGCTTCAATATACGAGTAGATCATTTGTTCGTCTTCATTCATGGACGTGAGTTTCTTGGAATCCGACATGGAGATGGCCTGGAACCGTAACTCGTCACCGATTTTCACGAGTTTCATCAATTTTCGGTTAATAAGACTTTGAGTCATTCCAAGCAATTTGACAAGGTCCGGTTCATTGACTAATTTGGTAAGCTCCTCTTGTGTAAAGAGCTTGGACGCGGGCTCTTCGCCCATACGCTGATATAGAAGTTCCGCCCGGTCGTCCATTGTGCGGGGGGGTGGAGGGGATGGGGCTGGAAAATGGGGAAAACTAAAAGTACACTGGAATCAGGGAGTGCACTTAGATCCTGGGATCTAATAGTATAAGGTATGGGGTTTTTGGTGGAGGAGTTGGAGCGTAGGATTAGGCGTTTAAATGTATGGTTTTAAGTGAGGGTTTAACAAGGTGGGTTTTTTTGCGCGCGAACTTGTGCGATGCTCCTGCACATTGTGAACCAAACACCTTAAGATGCGGGTTTCAAGACGCACTACTATTAAGGTGTACTTTTGACCTTGGGAATTTAATAGAAATACCAAATGAACGATTCAGACGAAGAGGTGGTGCTTGAAAAACCAAAGTTTAAAAAGAAGGTTGTTTCGAGGGGAAACCGGCGCCAAAAACCCGCTCTTGCGGCCGTTGTGCTGGACGATTTAGACGTGCCTTCACAGTTGAGCTCAACCAAACGGCATTCCACGCCCAAAACAGCAAAATGGGAGAAATTCAAGGGTCTCCGTGACTTGGGGCGGGAAAACTATCCTAATTTGGAAAGTTTAGGCGCTCGGGGGCCTGATTTGGACCAAGTCCAAAGCTCAATGCTGAATCTGCTCACTGAACCCTTGGAAAACACCGCCTACAAGACCCTAGATATGACGCAGATGCCGAAATCGACCAAAACTTTCTCCTTGACCGGCTCCCACTTCCGAGACCTTCCCGAAAAGGAAATGTCGCTTGAAACAGAATATGCAGACGCTTTTGGCAATGTCTCCGAAGAGGAATTCGCTGGAGAAGAAGTCCAACTCGAAGATAAGGTGCAGGACTTCTCTGATATTGATCGTGATGACCAAATGTACGATTCAGAACTTTCTGTCGTCGATGATATAGGTGGTCCTGCACACAAGCACTCTCGTTTAGCCATACCCAGAGACCATGAGCTGATTTTGGCGGATGTTATACGAAAAATGGAGCTTTTGGGCGTTAGTGTTGCGTCCAAAGAACGCAAATTGGAAGATGTCCGGGGGAAATTGGAAGCGTGGGAAGAAAAACGCCGGGATGTGAAGAGGCGGCTCTGTATGCAGGACATACCATAAACAAAAAACGCCACATTCAACTCCACAACCATAATCCTCCCGGCCCTTTATTCCATGGCATAACTGGCTTTCTTGGTATTTAAGAAAGAATTTTCAGTGTCTGGTAAGACACAAATCAGCATTTTTAGACATGGCTACTGGTATTGCCTAAATAGGAAACTTCACTGCTGAAGGTCTACCTTCTCAAAAATGGCAAGAAACTTTGCTGGCGAAGGTGATCCTTCGATTAGTTTATCAGGTATATGAAAAAGGGTATTTAGGTGTAAAAACTGCAGTACCTGCATATTGTGTGTTACATGCAGGATTTCCCTTTTTTCAAAGAGCAAACCGGGAATTGTACTCCATCCCTCTCATCAATGGTGGTTATTACTAATTCTGGGAGGCATTTCCGCAAGTTATGACATGTTCATAAGCAAAATCAATAGTCAAACTACAACCAAACGTGGATCATATCTGAACATATCTGAAACAAATCTGAAACATTTTTGAAACATAACTGAAACATACTGAAAGAATGCTAAAACAAGCTTTATTCAAGCATTTCTATCCTCTCTGTTCTTTCTATCGATTTTGTCCAATTTCTGTCTAATTTCTGTCTAATTTCTGTCCAACTTCTGTCCAACTTCTGTCTAATTTCTGTCCAACTTCTGTCCAACTTCTGTCCAACTTCTGTCCAACTTCTGTCCAATTTCTGTCCAAAGTCTGTCCAATTTCTGTCCAATTTCTGTCCAAAGTCTGTCCAATTTTGTCCTTCACCCCTCCCTTTCAATGATAATTTCCCTGGCTGGATTCATACTCATTCAAATCAAGATACAGAGATTTGTAGTTAAATGGATGAAATTGAAGTAGGAGTGGTTATATGCAGTAAACAAGAACCACCACGATTTACCCAAAGACATTAGTAAGATTTTGGTACTCACACGACCACTGAGTCATTCTACGTCTTTACTTCCACTGCTCTCCACACAGGACAAAATACCTGGTAGTAGGAAAACGGCCAATGGAATTCAGTACTGGGGAGCTGCTGGTTAGTGGAAGAGAGCATGGGCCATGGCCAAGGAATCAGTGTTTCAATGGGAACCTGCATATAAACGTCGTGAATGGTAGTCACGTGACTATCATCACGTGACGCATATTTAGCTAATTCCGAGGCTCTTTACTTTTTTTGAGTGTGCATGACTCTTTGCCTGCATATAGCTTAAGGTCGTGCATAGGCTAAAGATCCAACACCGCGCTTAGTCACCCACCTTCCCCTTTCGGACCACTCTCACACCTCCTCCAATGTTTTCCCGCAACTTCTCCATGGCCTCCAAAGTCCCCCGCCACTTGGTGAGTATCTCACACCTCAGCAATGCCGAGTTCAACGCATTGGTCTCCAAAGCAATTCAATACAAAAAAACTATCAAGGAAAACCACCCGCCCAGCATCCAAGAAAACCACCAGAAATTGCTCGGCAAACTCGTGGCGCTTCTTTTCTCCAAACGGTCCACCCGAACCCGGATTCTGACCGAAGGAGCCGCCGCCCATTTCGGCGCCCAGCCCATGTTCTTGGGAAAAGACGATATCCAATTGGGAGTCAACGAATCCGTCTACGACACCACCCGCGTGATTCTGTCGATGGCGTCGTGTATCTTTGCCCGGGTCAACAAACACCAGGACATCTTGGACCTTTGCCTGCACTCCTCCGTGCCCATCATCAACTCTCTCTGTGACAAGTACCATCCGTTGCAGGCGATTGCAGATGTGATGAGTATCAAGGAGGCGTTTGGGAAGACGGAGGGCCTTAAGCTTGCGTGGATTGGAGATGCCAATAACGTGATTAATGATTTGGCGGTGGCGGCTCTTAAGGCAGGAATTTCGGTTTCCATTCTGGTTCCAAAGGGTGTGGAGTTTGATTCTGAAGTCAAACAAACGGCACAAGAAATTGCTCAAAATCATCACTTGCAATTTGAGCTCGGGCACGACCCGCTTAAAGCCCTTGAAAATGCAAACGTCATTGTAACCGATACGTGGATTTCCATGGGGCAGGAAGCAGAAAAGGTCCAGAAATTGCAGCAGTTTTCAGGATACCAGATTTCCTTGGATATGCTTCTGCAAGGCCAGGTCAATGATGATTGGCGGTTCATGCACTGCTTGCCAAGACACCCCGAGGAGGTGGCGGACGATGTGTTTTACCATGAAAAGTCCATTGTTTTTGACGAGGCGGAGAACCGGTTATATGCGGCCATGGCGGCCATTGACGGGTTTGTGCTTAATAATGGCGACCTCTTAAAATAGACCCTTTAGTATCTAATCGACGTACATGTTTATTGTGTCCTGCAGACAGCTGCGTATACTTACCTCCCTGTGCTTTTACTTGCCTCTAAGTGCATGCAGTGAGTTAAAAAAGCTCGATTGTGCTGCGCACGCCGGCGGGCCTCATGTCGCGCATATTCATTTGCGAGATGAGCTGCAGGCGAGGTTGCGTTCAGGATTGCGTTTGGTGATGCGTTTTAAAATTGCGTGATGATAACCGTGCTTCGTAATGTATTTTTTGCGGTGCACGCACTCCCGGCCCACTTTTTTAGTGGAAAATTATCCGGCGACGATGCGGGCCGCGCACGACCTCGGCTCGGAAAAACCTTTTTCGCACTGCGAGCACGCCGCATGCACGCCTCGCGCAGGGTGGTGTATATGCAGGCTAAAATGAAAATATGTGCATTAACTTTCGTTAGATCTCACGCGCGCCATGACATCATGCCAATGCTAACTTAAATAGCAATCACATGGAATGTTATCTCAACCGAGAAAACTAGCAAGAATGCAAGCAGTCCTAGCTGACCAATCAATAGAGGCCCAAATCTCTTCCCGGATTTTCATCGTGAAAAAAATACCCCCAGTGTTGCCACGCTCGGCCCATGGGCACCCCCGGGCCCCGGGCCCCATATCGCGGAACAATAGTTAGTCCGATTAGCCGCAGCGCATGATGCAGGACTGCAGCAGTGTTTTCGGAGCCATGGTCAATGTTGCTCCGCTCAGCATGCCTGCCCAGCATGCCTGCTTTTAAAGGCGCCAGGCGCCGCCCCTTCGTGGACATATCTCACATTCTTTCATTTGCCTTCTCTCCTTCTTTTCATTTCTTTCTAGTTTCCCTTTCTCTTTATGCTGGAAACCGAAATGAATTCTCAAACTCCAACCACCACGGACGAAGGAGCGTCATTCAAAGAGAAGAACATGGAACCCGGAGCTGGAAATACGTCGGAAAACAACCCCGACCATCAACCCGCCGCCAACGATATGTTCCGGGAGAAAAAGGCCCTGGAGTACTTTTTCATCAGCTCGCTTTGTATCTTGATTGCCTTTGGAGGCTTTGTCTTTGGCTTCGACACAGGAACCATCTCCGGGTTCGTCAATATGGACGATTTCTTACAGCGGTTTGGCCAGCGCCACCTGCTGGGCGACTATTATTTGTCGGAAACCAGAACGGGGTTGATTGTGTCCATCTTCAATATTGGATGTGCCGTCGGCGGCATTTTCCTCTCCAAAGCAGGTGACATGTGGGGCAGAAGAGTCGGAATCATGATGTCCATGGTGATCTATGTGATTGGTATAATCATCCAAATCGCCAGTATTGACAAATGGTACCAGTACTTCATTGGGCGGTTAATTACCGGATTGGGAGTCGGAACTGTTTCTGTGCTTAGTCCTCTTTTCATTGGAGAATCTGCTCCTAAACAATTAAGAGGAACGCTTGTTTGTTGTTTCCAATTGAACGTGACCTTGGGGATCTTTTTGGGCTACTGCACGACTTATGGTACGAAACAGTATTCTGATTCCAGACAATGGAGAATCCCCTTGGGTTTATGTTTCGCGTGGGCTGGCCTTCTTATTGGCGGAATGGTGTTTATGCCGGAATCGCCGCGTTTTTTGATTGAAAAGCAAAAGTTCGACGAGGCCAAAGCTTCTATTGCCAAATCCAATAAGGTTTCCGTGGAAGACCCCGCCGTTTACGCAGAAGTGGAGCTCATCCAGGCCGGTATTGACCGTGAGGCCATGGCCGGAAGCGCCGGCTGGAAGGAGTTGATCACCGGAAAACCCAAGATGTTCCAGAGAGTTCTCTTGGGCGTTGTTCTCCAGTCCATCCAACAATTGACCGGTAACAACTACTTCTTTTACTACGGAACCACGATCTTTAAGGCCGTGGGAATGCTGGACTCGTTCCAAACCTCCATTGTCTTGGGTATCGTCAACTTTGCATCCACATTCGTGGGGATCTTTGCCATTGAGCGGATGGGAAGACGGTTATGTTTGTTGGTTGGGTCTGCATGCATGAGTGTTTGTTTCTTGATCTACTCCATTCTTGGGTCTATCCACTTATACATTGATGGCTACTCCAATGAGCTCTCCAATACCCGGAAACCCACCGGAAACGCCATGATCTTCATCACGTGTCTCTTCATCTTCTTCTTTGCCTCCACGTGGGCCGGAGGTGTCTACTGCATTGTTTCCGAGACTTACCCGTTGCGGATCCGGTCCAAGTCGATGTCGGTGGCCACGGCGGCCAACTGGATGTGGGGCTTTTTGATTTCGTTCTTCACGCCGTTCATCACCAACGCCATCCACTTCTACTACGGCTTTGTGTTCACCGGGTGCTTGATTTTCTCCTTCTTCTACGTGTACTTTTTCGTGCGCGAGACCAAGGGCCTTTCCTTGGAGGAGGTGGACGAGTTGTACGCCACCGACATCAAGCCTTGGAAAACATCGGGCTGGGTGCCTCCTAGCGCCGACGACATGGCCCACAGCACAGGGTACGCCGGCGAGGCAAAGCCCTCCCAGGCACACGTGGCCTCCGCATAAATCTGTTTTTTCCAAAAAAGACAGATGTAAATAGACTATGAACTCATCTAACGAAAAACATTATTTGATCAGGCTGAGAGTAAGTAAGATTGTCCACTTTGAACTAAGAAATAACCACAATTGCCGGCTTCTGAGTCATTGGAAATGGGGTTTCCCAATTGCCGGCTTCTGAGTCATTGGAAATGGGGTTTCCCAATTGCCGGCTTCTGAGTTATTGGAAACGGGGTTTCCCAATTGCCGGCTTCTGAGTCATTGGAAATGGGGTTTCCCAATTGCCGGCTTCTGAGTCATTGGAAATGGGGTTTCCCAATTGCCGGCTTCTGAGTCATTGGAAATGGGGTTTCCCAATTGCCGGCTTCTGAGTCATTGGAAATGGGGTTTCCCAATTGCCGGCTTCTGAGTCATTGGAAATGGGGTTTCCCAATTGCCGGCTTCTGAGTCATTGGAAATGGGGTTTCCCAATTGCCGGCTTCTGAGTCATTGGAAATGGGGTTTCCCAATTGCCGGCTTCTGAGTCATTGGAAATGGGGTTTCCCAATTGCCGGCTTCTGAGTCATTGGAAATGGGGTTTCCCAATTGCCGGCTTCTGAGTCATTGGAAATGGGGTTTCCCAATTGCCGGCTTCTGAGTCATTGGAAATGGGGTTTCCCAATTGCCGGCTTCTGAGTCATTGGAAATGGGGTTTCCCAATTGCCGGCTTCTGAGTCATTGGAAATGGGGTTTCCCAATTGCCGGCTTCTGAGTCATTGGAAATGGGGTTTCCCAATTGCCGGCTTCTGAGTCATTGGAAATGGGGTTTCCCAATTGCTGGCTTCTGAGTCATTGGAAATGGGGTTTCTTTTGTAATAAGAAAGATACCAAATTTCTGTGGATCTCTCTTGAACATAATATGTCACGAATATACAGTAGCCAGCCTCGGGACACAAACCGTTGGCCGACACCTCAAATATTCATGGATCATCTTTATCTTCCGTTCTGCCTGCACATAGTGCGACGACCCACTTCAATATCCACACTAGTCAATCAGATAAAGAGATAATAAAAAAAAAGACCTTGATGACTTTTATCATTGATAAGAACAGTAGATCCAAATTCCTCATTAAGCCTCACATCATAATGACCAGAACAACGTCTTCGAAAAGTGCGATTCCAGGCCCCATTTTCAACCCCAGATCCACCCCCCAAACTCATCCTCGGGATCCGATCCAAACTCTTCGCGTACCGGCTGTTTACCCTCCCATGCTCACGTGGCCTCAGCATAAATCTGTTCTTCCCCAAAGACAGATGTAAATAGACTATGAACTTATCTATCGAAAAACATTATCGGACCAGGCTGAGTCCATTGATAAGTAAGAAATCCATGAGCTGAGGATTGAGTAGGATTGGTTTATCTTTTAAAAAAAGAAAGAAAGCACATCTTCTAGAAAGCTCCAAATCTTGGTTCTTATATCTTAATTTTAAGACTGAATCCCACTCTGAGAAAGTGATCTTATTACCATGATATGGTTAATTCTTCACATTAATGAGGTGCAGTTAGAAATGCAAAATATCATGTGGTTTGGAAATGAGCTGATAAAAAGCATAGCTAGAATTTGGTTTCTTACCTTGGAAAAAAATATCAAAATAAAGTCCACTAAAATTAATACTGTTGAATGACTGTTTCTGTTGCGCGTTTGTATAAACGCGGTCATAATCTGGCACGTGAGTCTCTTTGGCTTCCAATAACTCTGTTAAGTAGGGAACTTCTGTAGTCATTCCTTTGCTTGCATTAATGCTTCTTCATTTCTCTGCTTGTATTAATGCTTCTTGTATATCTAATCCAGGAATCCTTTGTATAATCTTGGAATCTTATTCCTTAGCACAAGCTGAGCTGAAGAGATTTCCCACCTTATATCCAACTGAATGGCGTAGATCCATCGGAGAATAGTTCGAGGAAGAGAAAAGTATAATTACGCTGTAAAAAAAACTGGGGGGATCGCATATTTATATACCGCAGAAACAGGCGGTTTTGTGGCGGCACAAATATGAAACGCGCGCGGCGTGCGAATATAAATTGCAGCCAGATCCGCTTCTCAGAACTCCCACCCTCTTTTTTCACCACCCTCTTTTCAACCCCACCCGGCCGCTTATATCTCTCATGCGTGATTCTATCAGAGAGCTGTAATTGGTTGCTGACAACTCCTCTTCGGAGTCATCGCCCCTTCGTCGGAGTCATCGCCCCTTCGTGACCGACTCTGCGTGAGGGGATATTATCAGAGATCTCTCATTGGTTACAGATACTCCACTGGTCGGCTTTNCGGAGTCATCGCCCCTTCGTGACCGACTCTGCGTGAGGGGATATTATCAGAGATCTCTCATTGGTTACAGATACTCCACTGGTCGGCTTTATACCCAGCAGTGGTTCTTACCTCCGTGTTTCATCTGTATCTCCGCATTCTGAACTGAGGAGTAAATTCTCCTCTTCTTGGGTATCAGTATGCTGTATACATGAGACGTGCGAGTTTCATATGTTGAGACGGGAGTCTCATATGTTCAACAAAGATCGGAAATGATTCTGGGGTTAGAAATTCCCCGAAAAGCACTTGAAAAAGTATCTAATTAATTTTTCACCACCATCACGTGATTCACCATTACCAAACCCATGACAAACTCATTTGACTCGATTCTTTTTGGTATACTCTATTTTAGCCATACTTTTTTCACCTCAACGTTTATGCTTTTTATGTATTGCACTTCTTACTGTATCCCTATAATGTGAAGAATTCCCCATATTAATATAATATGATTTATTTCTTATTATAGGATTCAGTTTTGATATTCAATTAATAGAACCAAGAACTCACATTTTGACACTTATAGATTATCTGCTTGATTTTTTCAGAACTGATAAAACAATATACCTCTATTAGCAGCATGACTGAATAAAAAAAGGTTTATCATGCCTTCATTTTTCTTGATATTTGAATGAATAACCAAGGAAATCTGATTGTACACCGTTATCCTTAAGCCTAAATAATTGAGTATTCTTTAGGGTTGGTCCTCTTGAATTTAAGGACTTCGGACAATTCCATGATTAAGCTTGGGGTCCAAACTATTCAATCGGCAGTAAACCACTCATTCAACCATACTTCGCACAAGAACGAAAGAAGAAGGAAGTTATTAGAAATTTTGGAAATATGAGAATCCTGTGGGAAATCGCGGTCTTTTATATTCTTTTGGAATTGCAGCCAATGTACGCGCATGTCGCCACCCGATATGCACCTTGGGAAATCCCCGCACCGAATTGCAACCAACGCAATATATAAATGCGGGAGTCCCCCCTCGTTTTCCCTTCCTTTTTTACCACTCTATTTCCTACATAGTGTCTCTATTTCCTACATAGTGACTCTATTTCCTACATAGTGACTCTATTTCCTACATAGTGACCCTATTTCCTACATAGTGTCTCTATTTCCTACATAGTGACTCTATTTCCTACATAGTGACTCTATTTCCTACATAGTGACTCTATTTCCTACATAGTGCCTCATACACTACATAGTGACTCTATTTCCTACATAGTGACTCTATTTCCTACATAGTGTCTCTATTTCCTACATAGTGTCTCTATTTCCTACAAAGTGACTCTATTTCCTACATAGTGTCTCTATTTCCTACATAGTGTCTCTATTTCCTACATAGTGTCTCTATTTCCTACAT
>NKZZ01001254.1:0-28876 GCA_002370815.1 Metschnikowia hamakuensis
CTTAAACCAGGGGTTTGAGTTCAACAGAGGGGTTAGTTCAACAAAGAGGTTGGGAAATCTCAGTAGTCTGCCATATAACGTGTGCTATAACACACTCAAACCAACAGTGGCGAATCATTTGAACTTTATTAAAGTTCCACTCCATTCCGCATAACGGACATGCAGATAACGGCGCGAGGAACCGGACCTCATTGCCGATATAAAAAAGGTGGATATAATCAAGGGAAAAGTTCTGGAACGACCTTTTCTTTATGGTTTTCCAGAAATTCTCCCATTCCACCAAAGGACAAAGTTCAGTGATGGATTTAAGGCAGTGATGGATTCACTGGTAAGCTCAGTGATGACTGGTGACGAATATCGGCCTAACGACCTTATTTTTTTTACTACGGCTTCGAAACAATTCCCGATCAAATCGGTCATCGTACCGTGCCGTATATCCATCCATGGGTCCAGAGACCGCTTCCACAAGTCCATCGAGCGTGGTCAGAACGGCAGCTTCATGGTGTTCAGCATACCATTCCGCATAGCTCGTCTCTTCTCGAATTTCATCTCGAATAACTTTTTTGTCATCCGAAAGTATGGTTCAACATATTCACGTTCGTTCTCCAGAAGACCATTGCGCACAGAACTCTGGTTTCCATGCACAGCCTTTTTTGTTTTTGACGTGTCTAGTGTTTTTCTGCTGGGCAATTCTATCCAATATCTTGGATCTCTGGTACCGGATGTCGTTGAAACCTGCACCCAAGAGCTCCTCAAAGTTCAAGTGCTCCTCAAAGTTCAAGTGCTCCTCAAAGTTCAAGTGCTCGGAGACACCTGCTCCGTGGGGACCATACATGCCGACTGCATGCACGTCATCCAAAAAGGTCAACGCTTTATACTTGTAATTTTCTTGAATTTTCTTGAATTTTTTGAATCTTTTTGAATTTTCTGAATTTTCTGAATTTTCTGAATTTTCTTGAATTTCCTTGAATTTTGCTTTGGCTTCTACGGCTTGTTTCTTGGGTTTTGGACCTCTTTTTTGAAAGTACAATGTAATTGACACACTTTCTTTGATTTAGACAATTTTTCCCATCACTTTTTGATTCTTGATTGATTATGTTTATAGTTTTGAGCTGTTTAAAATTCGGTTGCTACAAAAAAGTGGGTCATGTTTTAGTGTTTAGTCTTTTTTATGTTGGTACTGCATATAAAGCAATCATATACAGGACATAGTCGATTTCACCAAATTTCCACTGCTTCACCAAAACGGTAATGCCACTCCAGGAACCAAATTGACATCCAATTTTTGACTCTAGCAACCCATCATGCACAACAATATTAGGGCAGAGGCCGTAGGGTGTCTGTAGACTTGTGTTGTAGTGGCTCACGTGACACTCTATCTATATGCAGTACCAACCTTATACTAAAGACATACGCCTGGAATGTGGCTCCATAATCTCCACCTGTATACAAAGCCAAGAGTCTAGACCATCACGGCGTTTGCCCTACTTCAAGGATTTGTGTGTGTATAGTGAAACCCACCAATTGTCACGGTTATGAGCACTGCACATTGCGCCCGGGGCTCATAACGTAAAAATATCAACGGCTGCCTTCCACCAACCAAAACTACATCTCTAGCTTTAAAGTCTGTCCAGTTCCAAATTTCCAGTTCCATTTTACCAGTGCTACCTTATTCTTGTCTAATTTATTTTTGTCTAATTTGTCTTTGTCTAATTTGTCTAGACAAAGTACCTTGTTTTGTCTAATTTGTCTAGACAAAGTACCTTGTCTTGTCCAATTTGTCTACCAAGTCAGGGCTAGATCTGACTAATTGTCTATTTGTCTAAACAAAGTACTTTGTCTTGTCTTTTGTCTAGACAAAAGTACTTTGTCTTGTCTATTTGTCTAATATGTCTGGGCTAGATCTGTCTATTTGTCTAGACAAAGTACATTTTGTCTTGTCCTTTGTCTAGACAAAATTACTTTGTCTTGTCTATTTGTCTAATGTGTCTGGGCTAGATCTGTCTTTTTGTCTAGACAAAAGTACTTTGTCTTGTCCTTTGTCTAGACAAGTACATTTTGTCTTGTCTTTTGTCTAGACAAAATTACTTTGTCTTGACTAAACTGTTCATGCAATTTATTGTTTTCGAAAATCCAGATTTTGAAGGTCAAATCCCGATCCTGCATACCAAAAAGATGAAATTCCAATGGAATGTCTGTGAAACCGGGGAATTGGGGGTTGAACCCGGTTGAAGTTGCTGTGCCTGCATATAAGACTCCCGTATCGCTTTTGAGGTTTTTAACCGAACTTCCCAAAGAAGTATTTATATAGAACAATGACTAAGATATTCCCGAATAGGCAAAAATACCCCTTCCATTTTTTTATAGAATTTGGAGTCACGTGTGTCCATCTGCCATGGATTGTGTAGTTATGCTCGAGGCGAGACACGTGACCGCGCACGTGACCAAAAATCACGAGTGTCCTTAAAGCTCCTTCCCTAAAAGCAGCAAATTGTCTATTTTTGTATTTGGGAATTTGGGGAATTTCGGGAATTTGGGAATTTGTGACATGTTAAAGGGTATGGTACCTGTATACAGTACAGTATATCTCAGAATGCGGCTTATATGCAGTCCCCAAGAGAATTTCATACAATGCCAGGACTAGCCACCCGTACACTTTTCCATTTGCAACAAAGAGGTCGTGTATGACACAATTCCCAAATTGGCTAGAGCAGCTTAGGACCCGAAAATATAAATAAGCACGTGGGGATGGGGAATTTTGAAGATAAAAGATGATGTTGCACGCCGATCCTGCACAGACGGCAACAGAGAGAAACACCAAAGAGGAAGTTCATTTGCCCAAAGAGAAAAGTATTCCCAAAGAGGAAGTTGAGTTACCCAAAGGGGAAGGTATTCCCAAAGAGGAAGCTAAATTGCCCAAAGAGGAAGACCAGCTGCCCAAAGAGGAAACGGCCGAAAGCAAAATGAAAATCAACCCCATCAAATGGCACTTTACTTTAAATAAAGCGACGCGGAAAATCGTTGCTTATCTGCAGGACGCGCATATTTTCGATGCGCATCGCCTTCTACAGAACAACCATGATTTAAATGACGATATGGGACGCAAATTAACCGGGCGCAAAGCCATGGGCAAAGGCCTTAAGGCAGCCCTTGTTGGGCATTTGGCCGAGGAGAAGCGGCGGAAGGCGTTTCCTATGCGGGACCCGCCGAAAGGGGTTAAGAACGGGGTTAAGAATCAAAAACCCAAGGGTCAATTGAACAAAACAGAAAACGTCAAGGACACAAAGGAAAAAGAAGAAAAAGTCGAAAAAAAAGAAGAAAAAGAAGAAAATATCGAATCCAGTGAAGCCAAAATCGATGACATGGAAGTTTCCAAAACCCTGGGCGAAAAAACGGGAGAAAAAGACCCAAAAACCACCGGAAAACCCCGCAAAAAGGCATTCATCCCCTTTGGGATCCAAGAAACACTTTTACTTGTGGGGGAAGGCGATTTCCTGTATGCAGTGTCGATTCTTGAAAACAACTACATCCAGCCACAAAACTTGGTGGCGTCAAGCTACGATTCCGAGGCGGTAGCCGTTCAAAAATACTCCACTGCCGCCGAGAACATCCAAACGCTCAAAACCAGGGGCGTGAAAGTGATGCATGAAATCGACGCCACCAACCTTTGTTCATCGCTTAAAGTGAAGAAACATCAACTTTTGCCCCGGCGGCTCAACAGGGTAATGTTCAATTTCCCCCATACGGGCCGTGGAATGAAGGACACTAGCCGCAATATCCGCGACCACCAAAAATTGGTGCATGAGTACTTCCAGAGCGCCAAGAAGTTGTTGCAGACGGTCAACGGCAAAAAGGCAGATCCTACGGGCTACTTGGACCAGGACATCCCTGAGGCCATTCTCTTGACTGTTTTCGAGGGCGAGCCTTATATCTCGTGGGAAATCAAGGTTTTAGCCAGGAGCGTTGGGTATAAGGTTGAGAGGCTGGGGATCCTTGATTGGGACGCTTACCCGGGCTATATCCACCGGAGAACGGATGGAATGGGGAATACTACGAGACGGGCGGCGGACCGGAGTGCACGGACGTATGTTTTTACGAAATACGTTGCCCAGGAAGAATCCAAGGCTAAGAAGGTGGTTTACGATAGCGAATAAACCGACTTTCGACTTTGATTTGGTTTTTTCGGTGCTTTTAAAGCTACAGTTCTGGTTTGAAAAGGGGTTATATGCAGGAAAATTCCACCATGAAGGCTATTTCTCGAGTTTTTAACTACAGAACGTGGCTTTTTTTTTGAAACATGCAATCCTCGCCTACGAGAGTCTGAAAAGAACGTCCAAGGACTTTGGTTTTGGTGGTGACTACTTCTTTTGAAGTAAAAGTGACCTTTTGAACATATGGAATATCAGGAAAGAGCCAAGACATTGACCTGCTTCTTTGAACTGAATGGTCCCTTGGAGCAAAGCTTTAGGTGTTGTCCTAGTCACTAGATCTAAGGTATATTCGAGTTTTGTCTAACTTTGTCCAATTTTGTCTAATTTCTGTCCAGTTTTGTCTAATTCTGTCTAATTTGTCCAATTTTGTCTAATATTGTCTAATATCATTACTGTTTAACTTTAACTACAACGACCAACTAGATTCAGTGATCCATAAAATTCACTTAGCTCTCTGATTGTATACTTTAGTATTAAGAGAAAAGGGATGGTGGGTTATGTGCAGGACAAAAGGTATATATCAAATTAAACAACTTCAATCGTACCCCAAAAAAGTATCACTCAATCCGTACACTTTTCTTAGATCCCAAAGCAACTTGGAGTTAATAGAAGCAGAAAAAAGAAATAAAAACCATGGAAAAAAAGTAGACTGGGTGAAGTGGAGCTGGACCAGCAGCTTCCACTCAGTCAAATCACCCCATTTTTTATGCTGGAAAAACACGCACACAGTCGTCGATCAAGAAAATCTCCTGCGTCAAAGGATCCCGGATCTTGCCATGGCGTACAAGAGTCTGGGCGGATTCCGGATCGAGGATCTTGTCAAAAGGATAAATATTTCCATTGGGCAACTTGAACGGGTTGTCGAAAATATGAGTGATGAGCTGGGCATCAGGAAGACTCCGGCTCAAGGCGTAGAGCTCGGGCGAACAGACAGGACACTGGTTGATTTTGGAAAGAATCCGGTAGTACTGGTTCGGACCCCTAAGGCCGAGGTTTCGAAGCCGGCCCGAATCAAGCAGTTTCTTTGTAACCTTTCCCTCACCCGTTTTGTTGCTTTTGAAAATGGTATTCTGCTCATTACAGTAGCACAGCTTGGTCTTAAGACTCAGGAGACCTGCAGACAAGTAGATGAAGATGGGGTATGTCTGAGAAATGCCATAGACACTGGCAAAGTCCCGGGTGAAGTTCTGGTGGAGCAGGAGCCAGCTCTGGTCCGATTTTTCCCGCTGGTACTTGACCAACGGCTCATCATGCGGCTGGTGAGCATTAAGAAGCCAGCTCCAGGTGGTTTGAGGCTGTGGAGTCTCGGAAAACGCCAACAGAAGAAGCGGCAGGCCGATCTTGGTGAGACACGCCACGTTGCGGGCGAAATTGGGGTCTTTGGCGCCCAAAGCGTAGTTGTTGGGGTGTGCATAGCACGTCAAATGCGTTTTGCTATAGTTGATGGCCTCCCAAACGTCGCCTTTTTCAATTAGAAAAAGGTACTTGCAATAATGAATATCAAATAACAAGTTGGAGTTGATTTTGCGGAGATGGGTCTTGTTTTCATTGTACCAGGACTCCACGGGCTCGAGGTTATGGTCATCGCTGATGGCCAAGAAGATCTCGTTGAAAAGAGTATAGATATCATAATCAATAAGGCTCTTTTTTTCAGGAGTACCTAAAGCATTCAATAGCTTAATGCCAATGTTGTAGCCTCTGCTGCCACTGCATTTGAGTAGGTAATCCACCACCAAAAGATTGGTTTCCTGCATAAACCACCCGATCAACTTATCGCTATGCAAATCAAGCACCTCTTCTCCATTGGCATTTTTCGTGGTGTACTCTCGAAGCTGCTGAACCCTAAGGAGTCTCTGGTTTAACCGGGTCCGGTAATCGTGGTCTTTTTCCAAGGCAAGCTTCAATTTCTTCTGGCTATTTTCCACCACCTTGATGATTTTCTTGATACTGACCAACTTGGCCTCGGGCGCCATGTTCTTGTTTGCCTGGATTTTGGAAACCTCCTCCAAACACAGTTTTCTTGTTTTCTCCACCTGTTTCTGGATGGTTTTGATATTTTTTTTGATGAGTTCCGTGGGGACGGCAAACTGCACGGCCCGAGTGAGGATATTGAAATCTAGCGTCAATTCACTCATGATCTAGGGATTGGCGTAGGGATGAAGGGTGTGGGTGAAGGGTGTGGGTGAAGGGTGTGGGTGAAGGGTGTGGGTGAAGGGTGTAGGGATCTGGGGTGTATGGGTGTGGGTGTAGGGATGTAGGGGTGTAGGGATGTGGGATGTAAGGATTTATGGGATGTAAGGATGTATGGAGGGCTTTTCTGCAGTACTCAAGTGAAAACTTTAAAAAACACAGAGTTTTAACTGTGGAATGCTTCTGAATAACGTATTGGCGGTGTAGATTGGAGGTGCAGATTGGTGTGGAGAGGAGTGCGAAATGACAAAAGACAGTGGCACTGGGGTCTCAGGAACAAAAGGGGGATTTGGCGTTGTATGCAGGACGCCATATAATTGCCCCCCCTAAATCCATATTTTATGAAACTTACAAGCGTGTAAGAAATTCTTAAAGCAGTTAAGAATCAGCCAAAAAAAGAGATTACCTGATTTTGGACGGGCTAGGTGCAGGACCCCGGACTTTTGGCCTAGAAAACCGGGAAAAGTGGCCTGATGGTCCTGCACCAAAGAACCAGTCACTACACCATTTTATTTACTACACCATTACACCTCCTTGGAATTGTTGGTTTGAGAATCATCGAGAACGACGCCTTCAAGTTCGTGGCGACATTCAGGTTCTGGTTGTATCGGGAGACTGCCACGTGACTCAAAGAAAGGGCAAGGTCTTGTGTATTCACGACATGAAGATCCTGTTCTCCATGGATGGCTCCAAGAAGGACAAGGAGAAAGATTTGCTGGGAAAAAAAAAAAAAAAAGTGACACTTGATGAGTTCTGGTGTTCCAGAGTGATAAGATCCTGGCTCACGAGAAGGATGTGCATCGCAACACATGGCTCATCCAGAATCTTGAAGACGCTGTGCTTGTTTGTATTTGAAGATACACCTCCTTGGAATTGTGTATGTGGCAACGCCTCGTACAATTCTGATTCCAAATAAATCATTTAATCTTTTATCCTTAAAACCCATCAAATCCTTCGGGAACTCCCTTGGGCCATTGGTTCGAGCGCGTGGTTTTTTTGAAGTAACAGGCACGCCGATTGGTTAAATTCTCTAGGATCCCTCGAAGGTGTAATTAGTATAAGAATATTCAATTGATCCAACTTTGCTTTATAAAGTCCTAAGACCTGTTACTAAAAAACAATCATGAGTGGCACCAAAGAAAAGAAAGGTCTGGTTGACAAAAAAATAAATGTTTGCTAGGATTCAAGGTCTCTAGGCTAAGCTCCAGGCTCCGGTCCATCTCTGGTCCAGTCTGTATTCTAGAATCTTGGCTCTAGTCACTTGTCTAGACCATCTTCTTCTTGAATAAGGCAACACCTTCAGGCAGTAAAAAGTCCAGGAGCTTTTCATCAAAGGTGGGTTTTGATTCACAAACCGTCAAACCCTGCTCCTGTGTGGAATGATATCGGGGAACATAGCGAGAAGGCCTGGTTGTGGTCTCCTCTGTTGGGCTTGACTAGCACCACAAATACCAGTAATCGCATAGCGAGTTGCACCTGGTTTGAGATTTATAGTGCCAGTAGTAGTAGGAAGCCGGGGTGTAGACACTTTCACAGGATCTCGGAAAGTAGACTCCCTGATACTATCTCTAGTGGACTCTCTAAAGTATCCTCTAGACTCCAATTTGGACTCCCTGTTAGTACTCAAGGGAGACGAGGCCCACGGCTCGCACACCCGCCAGTCCAACGATTGTACAGTCGTTTCATGAGTTTTATAGAACGAGGAGTATAAGCTGATTTTTGGAATCGTTTTGGAATGGGCTTTTTGGAATGGGCTTTTTGGAATGGGCTTTTTGGAATGGGCTTTTTGGAATGGGCTTTTTGGAATGGGCTTTTTGGAATGGGCTTTTTTCGAGTGCGGATGGTCTTTTTATAGGCAAATCCGTGCAGGATTTTGCGTGGCTGCAAATCGCGCCCCGCACTCGCCACCCCCTAAAAATATAAATACCCCCGTCCCCCCAGGTTTTTTCTCGCTCTTTTTACATCCTTTTTTACAGCTCTTTACATCTTCTTTGGACCTACTTGATTGGACGCTTGTGTATTGTGATCATGGTGTCTCTTTCGTTTCCATTGCAATGTCACCCATGCAGAGGATCGGTTAACCATGTGATCTTCTTTATCCGCAACGGTGTTCAGTCTGGGTGGAAACTCAGAAATACAAATGTCACTTCTAAGGGTTACACACCCATGCATGAACACCTTGAAGTCGACTCTCACGATGGTTCGTTTGTGAGTACTACATCCATGGAGGGTGCACAAGATACTGATGGACATGACCCAATTATTGTTCCATTCTCCATCAAGAAGTTCTACATCATCACAACGGGCCCCATGCACATTGCGGTCTCCCTACTGCGTGTACTGCATCCAGACCCCCGTGCACTACTATCATACAATTTACTACAAGAGTCATTGTCCAGTTATTCCAACAGTGGTGGTATCGTCCACAGTGGTGGTATAGTCCACAGTGATAGAATAGTCCACAGTGATAGAATAGTCCACAGTGGTAGAATAGTCCAGCAGTATAGTCATGTTCTAGTCTAGTCTCTAGCCTCTAGTCCAGTTTCTGGTCTAGACTTGAGTCTGGCCTCTAGTTACTCTGGTCTATTCTCTAGCCTCTAGTCTCTGGTCTCGTCTGGAAGCTCCTGTTCACTCGTTTTTCTACAAGTTACAAGACAAACTCTACTCCGACCACCACTTCTATGCTTGGGGTGGACTGGTCTATCTATTCTAGAGTTTTTATCTGGATTCTAAATTTCTCATCAAAGCTTCCTGCACAGAGATTCACTATAATGCAAGAAGCATTCTAGTCTCTAGAAGCCACTCTAGTCTCTAGAATCAATGCTTTTCCGCTTTTCCTGGTTCCAGTGCCGTCCATGTCCTTTCCAGATTCTGGTGACTCTAGTCGGTTGATTTTGCAGTCTAGCACCCGTGGAGCAACTCTCTAGTCTAGGGGATCTATTCAATGGAGGTCTGGTATTTTCAGATCCAGCCAAAGACGATGTACTGCTTTGTGCCATTGATGAAGTTTGGTATCTTGAATTCTGGGATGCCATTGTTTTAGCTGCCAGGTTCAACAGGGTGCTGGCAGGTTCAACAGGGCGTGAGCCGCCAAATCACTTTGGCTATGTTGCTGAAGAGCCGCCCGAAATCTTGTGATTTGAATATCTTTGAACTCTCGAGCATCTGCTTCTGGAATCAATAATCAATTGCTTCTGGTAGCTTCTTTGATGCCATTTTCCAAATAAGTTCTTCATTAGACAAGTTTGTTTCACGTTGATTGGCTCCTTTCACTATAAACTCTATTGGAGGTTAGTTCCATGGAAACCAGTCATCAATATCACAATCACAAATTACCGAATCCGGCATTTTGACATTACAATCCGACATTTGAACATAAACTGTTGATGTTGGTGTGGAGAAATAATTCTGTGGTGCTTAGTGCTTGGTTAAAGGGTGGGTGCTGTTTTTGGTGCAGTTTTTGGTGCTGTTTTTGGTGCAGTTTTTGGTGCGGCCGACTGCACACAGCATACGTTGCGGCCGGCTGCAAAAGTGTGGGCTGGCGAAACACCCAACCTGGCCAAAGCTTCTGGCACTTTGGAAACATCAGAAGCATGCATAGCAATCTTCCACTTGTGTGACAAATGGTTCAACAAACCACAGGGACATCCATCGGGCGTGTCACTTTTTCAAGCTTCAGCTCCAAAACTTGGAACTCTTGCTCCAGATCCTGCACACTGCGCTGGGCCGCCTCCAAAGATGCTTCCAAACCTTGGAGCTCGTCTTCACTGGCCTCCTTCACTATACGCCGGTACTCGAGAATATCCACATGGATACTCTTCAAGTCCTGGAGTTCGTTGAAAAGCTCCTTGACGTCCTCCGTGAGTTTATCTGCAGTCAAGGCCTTTATCACAGGACACAAGAAACCCCATGATTCAGGCAACAATTTTCAGACCGTAGAGGTCTTCAACTCTGCGAAAAAAGAACCTCTGTGGACCATTCTGAAATGGGCTATGAAACAATGGAAGTTGATCTTCTCGGCAACAACTGTGTAACCCGAGACTTACGCCTCTTCATATAAATCAAATACAATTTCGGCCAATTTGATCCAGTGGCTGGCTACTAAACGACGCTACATTTATGCACTGCTATATGCACCTGTATGCACCTGTATGCACCTGCACATAGGCCGCATTATCATCTACATCTAAAGATCTACATCTAAAGATCTACATCTAAAGATCTACATCTAAAGATCTATAATTAAATCTTTTACTAAATCTAAATCCCGATCCGTTCATGATTAAGCCTCGCCGATTTCAAACAACTCTTCATCCTTGTGGGCCTGCATGGAGCACATTTCAATGGGATCCTCCAGCTCCGGATCATGCGTCTGTAACCGATTATAGCCGAAATGACGTGACGCCGAGGCCCATTTCCCCCGGAAAAACCCCACCACCTGCGTCCGCCGGTGCTTGCCAAACATAAGGAAAAGAACCACCAGGAGAAGAACAAAAAACACCACGGAACCGTATACTCGATGGGGCTTAATGACCCAGCTCAGAGAAATTGGCGGATCTTGTTGCTCATAGTCGTACTGCATAGAAGCACCTTCATCTAGACCCAATCCAAAAACTGGTCTAGTCCCAATTCCCTTTTCCTCGGCTCCATAAACAAACGTTTCCGAAGCAGTATAAATGTATCCAGGCCGATTAAGCGGCTCGCCACCTCGTTTCACCGTGTAATTGTTGTATGCCTGCATATACTCGTCATTTGCATAAAGCATGGCTCGGCCCAAAGTCCACGAAAACGACAGACCTCCAAGTTTCTCGGCAAATTCCAACGATTTAAACTTCTCCTGCTCCACATCATCAATCCCAAACCGAGGGAACCCAAGGCCAACATGGAGAAAGTTAAGGATCCACGACGACCGAAAACACAAGTCGGCCAAATCCTCCTGTTTCTCCCTTCCGTGGCTTTTGGATAAGTTCATCTCGAGAAGCTCATTAAGCGACAGAGAACAGAGTTTCTGGGTCTTGGAATAAATCAAGTCATAGTCGTATTTTTCCTGGAGTTTCCCAGCTCCATTTTGTTCCAGAGGCAACGGAACCTGAGACTCGAAAAGACTGTTGATGGTATCCCAGTAGCCCGAAACACCAATGAAATGGTTGATGGAGAAGTCGATGGACGGAATGAGGTCGTTTAAAAGACACAGACTGACCTCGTTTTCTTTGCTGAGTTTTTTGCAGTCGCCCAGAAACTTTTTCGTGTTGGAATTGTAGGTGTTGTTGGCCAAAACAGGGAAAATGGACTCCAAACACTGGTTGAAGTCGGAACTGCCGGTGAAATCCACCGAGTGGTCGTCGAGTTGCCCGCTTAAAGTGTACCCTTTGGGAACACAGGGGTCCGGCACGGGCGTCTGGAAGCGGAACGTATCGTTTGGTAAGTCGTTGGTGAGCCGGAACTTCTGGAGAAGCGTTTTTAGGTACCGAGTGCGGGCCTGGAACATGCCGAACCCGAGGTACGACCCGGAGTATACGTGAGAGTCCATCCGGAGGGGAACAGTATACAGGAAGTTTTCAACTCCAACTCCATTCCCACTGTCCCCCGTACCTTCATCCCCTTCTGGCGTAACTCCGCCATCTCCGCCGTCTCGGCCATCTCCCGTATCCCCTTTTGGCCCATCTCCGCCGCCATCTCGCTTAAAACTTCCCCCCGACTCCCCCTTTTGAAGTTCGGGGAGTGCATGGAGCGTCACCCGGTACATATTATTCTTATGCTCATCAATCTCCGTCTGGTTCGGCTGGAAAACAACCTGCGTGGATGCCCCGCCCATATCTAGAAGCCCATACGTGGTATGGTTTTTCCCGTGCTGGTGTTTTAGCGGCTCGTCAAAAGACCCCACCATCTGGTTAATTGCGAGCCAGCCGTATAACCCTTCGACGTCGCCGTCAATCACGTTCACGTGTGACTGGCAGTCCGGCATGTAGAAGTCACTTTCCTCCGCCACGTACCGACAAATATTTTCGATGATGGGTTCCAGCTCGTTGGGGGGCAAGAGCCGCATGCCTGCAGTGGCATGGAAGAAGAACGGCGTTCGGTGGTGCTCGGACTTGGGCACCACTTTTCCGGCCAAATGGAGCAAGTGCCGTAAATGATGATTTCCGACTTTCTGGGGGCTCTCGTTGAAAGACGCCACTCCGGGCCGGATTTTCTTATGCCATTTCTTGCCGGTATAAATGTTGGGGAGAATAAAGGCGTTGGGTTGATGCTCGGGCTCGGGCTCGGGCTCGGCCTCGGAGTCCGAGTCAGTCTCCGTCTCCGATTCCCGCCTCTGTACGTTCTCCGAGATATCCAAACTGGCCAGATCGGAATCTAAGTCCTGATCCAAAGCGTTTGGTTCATGCTCCGAGTCAGTGCCGATGAATTTCCGGACTAGGGAAACTTTCGGCTGACCTCGGAGATCAACTCCTTTTTCTAGAGCATGCATCGGGTTGAGCCAGCGGTAGACGTACACACGTGACCCGTGGGAGCCTGCATCCACGACCACGAAATAGTCGTAGGGAATGCCTTGGGCCGACTTGACGCCGGACTTTTTGGGGTGTTTGGCCATTTCGGCTTGGAGAAGCCGAGCAAGGCCGAAGAAGCGCCATGACGCGGTGGGTTGTGTGCAGGACCACATTTGAAACATCTGGTCCTGTACATTATACCCCCAAACAAAAGGCCTCTACAAATCAAAAAGTTACCAGAAATGATAGATTTAAGCTGCCTGGAATGTGCAGGACTTACCATTAATTCACTTGAAAAGTTAAAAAGCGAAAAAAACCTGTCTGGATGTACTGGTGTACTGATTTATTCTTTCAATAAAAATCTAGTCACGTGACCCCGACGCACCTCTTATCTGCTCGCGATTCATGGCCCTCTCACCCCCATGTCCAAGTACCACATCGTCGGGTATGTACCAGAACCGGAAGGTGCCTGTATAGAGAAGGGCTATTAAGAAGGAAAGCCTGCATAGAGCCGGTCTCGGGGACTATGTACAGGAGCAAGGCCATTGATCTCCTGCACTTGGCCCGCCCCCCAACTTGCATACGCTTTGTTTGTTTTTGCTAACTTTAGAGCCGGCATTATTGGCCTTTATACTGCATACGAGCTCTTGGAACATGGAGCCAGCGGCACTGAAATCGCCGTCTCGGCCCAGTTTCTTCCGGGAGACGAGTCGATTGCTTACACGTCTCCGTATGCAGGAGCAAACTTTTCATGCATCACGGGGAACGACCTGCACACGCTCTTTTTTGATCGGTACACGTACGTGAATTTGGGCCTGCTTCAGCAAAAATTGGGTGGCGCACGCTGTGGTTTGGCTATGGTCTCCTCGACGGAATTCTGGCACAAGAAGCCGCCGCTCGGGAAAATCGAACTGTTGGTATCGTATTTAAAAGACTGCATAGAGTTGGACGCTGGTGCGTTGCCTGCAGGATGCGAGTATGGCCTTAAGTTTAAGACGTGGAATTTCAATAGTCCCCGATTTTTAGTGGTTTTCCAGGAATATTTAGCCAATCAGGGCGTTAAGTTTAATCACCAGGTTTTCCTGCACATTTCCCAGGCGTTCCAAAGCAATACAAAAATCGTGTTTAATTGCACGGGAATTGGTGCGCGCACGCTCGGCGGAGTGGAAGACCCAAAAGTGTACCCCACTCGAGGCCAAATTTTGGTGGTAAAGGCCCCTCATGTTCTGGAAAATATGTTTATCTGGGGCTCGGATTTTGCCACTTATATGATCAAAAGACCGGGGGAAAACGACCACTTGGTGCTCGGTGGCTACATGCAGGAAAACGACTGGCGAGGCGAAACTCTCAAGTCCCAATCCGATGATATCATTTTTCGGGTTTCCAAGATGTTCCCCTCCCTCCTTTCGAAAAACCCAAGGGGCCCCAATATCGAAAATTTGGAGGTGGTTCGTGCTGCGGCTGGTCTTAGGCCAAGCAGAATCGGCGGAGTGCGTATTGAAAAGGAACAATCAAATTATGGAATTATTATTCATAATTATGGCGCCAGTGGCTACGGGTACCAGGCCGGACTTGGAATGGCCTTCCAAGCAGTCGAACTTGTTTTCAAGTCCAATCTTTAGGATTTTTCCAAGTCAAGGTTTTGGAAGTTTTCCAAGTCAAGGTTTTGGAAGTTTTCCAAGTCAAGGTTTTGGAAGTTTTCCCAAGCTTTAGGGATTTTTTCCCAGATTTGAGGCTTTTTCCAAGCCTTAGGGAATTTCCTTTTTCAAGTCCAAGCTTAAGGAAACTTTTTTCCTATTCCAAGCTTTAGTGACTTTGTTTGTCCAAGCTAAAGGGAATTTGTTCTTCCAAGCTTCAGGAAACCTTTCCCAATTCCAAGCTTTACACAACTTGTTATTCAAGTCCAAACTTTAGGGGTTTGTTTCTTCGAGTCCAAGCAGTGCAACTTGTTTTTTCCAAGCTTTAGGGAATTATTCTTCCAACTCTCAACTCTAAGCTTTAGTGAAACCTTTTCCAAGTCAAGGTTTTGGAAGTTTTCAAGTCAAAGTATTGGGAACTTCTTTTTACCTAAGGCGAGCTTTAGTGAAATTTGTCCAAGCCCAAGCTTTAGGAAACTTGTTTGTCCAAGTCCAAACCTCAGGAAGTTTGTTGTTCCAAGCTTAAGGGAGTTTTTCAAGCAAGGCTTTTGGAACTTTTTCGAAGCTTTAGGAAACTTTTTCCACTCCCAAGCTTCAGGGATTTGTTCCAACCTTTAGGGATTTTTCCAGGTTTTAGGGAATTTTTCAAGTTTTAGGGAATTTGTTTGTCCAAGTCAAAGCAGTGGAACTCCTTTTTTCCAAGTCCAAACCTCAAGAAATTTGTTGTTTCAAGTGGAAAAGACTGTTTCCCGTCCGATCAACATGAGTCAAGCCACACTGGACCAGGTATAGCCATCTAGAGAATGTCCAAAACAGAATGCAGAAAATGAAGAGGTTACTTGGACATTGGGACATTGGGACATGATTAAGTCCATTTAAGGAAGGGTGGTTTAAGGGATGGTGAATGTTACCAAGAGAAGCCAAAAGATGTCCAAAAAACGTCCAAAAAACGTCCAAAGGCGTCCAAAAATCGTCCAAAAAACATCCAAAAGACCTCCTTCCTCCTTATTCCGCCCTCATTCCGCCCTCAAGTCCAACGCTTCAAGTGCATGGATTTGGGACCCTCAAGTCCTCGAATTGCCCCGATTGTTCCTCAAATTACAATCTTTTTTCACACCCACATTCCCCATTCCCACTTCAACTTAGGGAAGTTGTTCTTTCAAGTCCAAGCTTAAAGAAACTTTTTCTAAGTCCAAGCTTTGGAAACTTCTTTTCAAGCCTTTGGTGAACTATATCCACTCCCAAGCTTTAGTGATATTTGTCCACTCCCAAGCTTTAGGGAATTTTTCCAAGTCAAAGTTTTGGAAACTTCTTTTGAAGTCCAAGCTCTAGTGAATTTGTTTTTTCGAGTCCCAGTTTGAGGTGAGATGTTTTTTTCAAGTCAAAGCTTAAAGAGAGTTTTTTTTCAAGTCTGAGCTTTACAAAACTCGTTTCCAAGGCTTTAGGGAATTTGCTTCTCCAAGTTCAAGCAGTGGAAGTTATTTTCAAGTCCAAGCTTTTGGAAGTTTTTCCAAGTCAAGCTCTAGGGTTTTTTTCCAAGTCAAAGTATTGGGAACTTCTAATCAAAGCTTTGGGAACTTGCTCTTTAAAGCTTTAGGGAAATTTTTTCAAGTTTTAGGAAACTTTTACAATCCCAAGTTTTAGAAAATTTGTTTTTCAAGTCCAAGCTTCAAGAAACTTGCTTTTAAGGCTAAGCAGTGGAACTTCTTTTTTCCGAATCCAAGCTCTACTAAGTGTTTCTCCAAACTTTAGTGATTTTTTGAAAACTTGATTTTATGGCTTTAGTGAATTTCTTTTTTCAAGTCCAACAAATGATACTTCTTTTTTCAAAACCAACTTTTAGTGGATTTGCTTTTGCAAGTCCAAGCTTTGGGATTTTGCTTTTTCAGGTGTAGTGTGGGGAGGGGAGACTGCATATGTGCGATTACCTGCAGTACCCGCATCATTTCACTAAGACAGAAGACCAAACTTCTGGCCATCCACTCGATGGAATCTTCTGAAATTAAAAACACTTTATTCTATTGAGATTGAGAATTAGCAGTTGAATTTTTGACTTCCTGCAATTGCTGGAACCTTGAAAACCCACCCCCAGCGGACCTGCAGATAATACATATCCTGCAGATAGTCACCCTGCGTGCGTCACACCAGAACAAGAGTAACAAGTTCCAGTACACCTTCACAATTTCCAGAAGCAGAGTATATATTATTTAATAAAGTAAGCGCTACTAGTAGGATTTTTTGTCCAAGCTTCTTTTCTTGCCTCTTCCGGCGGGTCACGTGAAAAGGTACCGAAATATCTCGGCTTTTCGCTTACCGAAGGCGCTGAAAAGCCAGTGACCATACCAAACATATTCAACTATTGTCAGGATCAACCCTCGACTGCCCTTAAGCTTCTGCCCCAAGTTCAACGGTACGATCCTGTATGGAAGCTCAAATGGCCCTTTAGGCCTCGGAACACCGAAGCCAGCATCACGTCCAAACCGCGTCCCAAAACGGCTTTGGAAGCTTAGTGAAGATCTGGAGCTTAGTGAAGATTCCTTAGCTTAGTGAAGCTTGGCTTGGACAAGTCTTTGAAAACTGATAATTTTTCCAGTCCTCCCGAAGATAAATAGAGACCAGTACACCCGATAGATAGATAGACTGTAGACCAAGTCCTAGTCTCATTTGTTGTCTCATGAGAAGTATGAGAAGAATCAGGAATGACTCGACCTTCTTCTTTTTGGTCCACTAAAAGAGGTAAATTCCGGAGATTCTCATGGACTTTTCCAGATTGTCACTCTCTTCCGGTGCTTACACTTGAAGCACTCTGGACGTGGACAATTGATGGAAACGACCACAATCGATAGAAAGACCACAATCGATAGAAAGACCACCATCGATAGAAACGACCACAATTGTATACTGGGATTCCACGAATACCCAGGTTTCAACCAGTCTTCTGGCTTCTTCCTTTGAGATGTTGAATCTCTGATCTTTTGTCCATGGCGAATGAAACGTGGATTGACCAATTGAACCAACCATTTGGGTTCCTGGCATCTTCTTGGAACCTTGGCATCTTAATTGGAATCTTGAAAACTCCATTTAAGGCTCCGATCTCATGATCAAGGGCCAGGTCATCATTGCACCATCAAAATCCATGAGACACCTAAATCCATGAGACATCAAAATTCATTGGACCTCAACAATTTATTGCACCGGTTATGAATTAGTCCAATTGTAACCCCAACTCGCCATCGCTATCGACTCCACCATTTCTATCACCATCGGAGTCGCCCTCGTCGCCGTCATGGCCCTCGTCGCCCTCGCCGTCGTCGCCCTCGGCTTCCATGTCCACGCCAAAATCAGCTAGACTTTCGCCCATGTCGTTGGTCCACTCCACACGGGACATTTGGCTCTTGGGGTCCAAATGCTTCCGGATAAGCAGCACGTCGTTCATCTGGCGCAACTCATCATCGGTATACACGCGGGGAGCAAAGTCGACGTTTCCTCCATCGGGAGGCCAGGGTAAGTTCAACTGGTCATCGTCGTCGTTTTTGGCAAACTCGTGCCCGTTTCCTTTGGCCCGGCCCCACGGAAGAACCCACGTGTATACAGGCCCAAGGGCATTGACGAGGTTCTGGTACATGCCCATATCGTACGGAAACACCAAGTCATCCGGAGTAAAGTTGACCGGGACGATATCCCGATCCAGTCCTTTAATCTCAGATTCCCGATCAAGTCCTTTAATCCCAAATTCCCGATCAAGTCCTTTGATCCCAAATTCCCCATCCATTCCTTTAATCTCAGATTCCCCATCACTTAAAAGTTCCATTCCAGTTTCTCCCATTTCACCCTCGCCAAACCCCTTGGACGGCTTGTTCCAGGAAACCAAGGGCCCCAATTCTTTACCGTGAAAAATACGGTAGTTTTCTCTGATCCGCAACCAGAGCCGTTCGGTATGGAACTGCGACGCTATACGTTCATATTCCCACACCTCGATCTGGGTTTTCCCCGAAACCAAATGAAAGACACACCGGAGAAAAAGAACAACAAGGGCCAAAAGAACAAAGCATGCCGTGGGCCATAGCACAAGCACTGCACACAACTCCAGGCGGGCCACCAAGTATGCAGGCATATGCATTTGCTCATAATAAACAACCAATCGGAACAGAAGGTGCCAAATGGTGAGCCCAAGTGTGGCTTGTGTGATCACCAAAAACCGCATAAAGTGTGGAGTATTGCCGTGGCCCACACAATTAAGAAGCCACGGACAATGGTGGTCCATGCCAAGAACACACACCCCACACTTTCGACAATGGTGTGCTCGTTCAGGTTTATACACCTTGCACTTGTTACACCATCTTTCCCAGCCATTGGGACTCCTTGGATTGGATTCGGAGGCTCCAGAGTCTCCATTCTCTCTAGAACCACTGAAACCTCTGGAACCACTGGAACCTCTGGAATCTCTGGAACCACTGGAACCTCTAAAACCTCCAGTCTCTCTGTAATCTTCTCTTTCACTGGAATCTCTGGAATCTCCATTTCCAGATTCTCCTTTTCCAGATTCTCCTTTTCCAGATTCTCCATTTCCAGATTCTCCTTTTCCAGATTCTCCATTTCCAGATTCTCCTTTTCCAGATTCCCCATTTTCTGAGTCTCCATTTTCTCTGGAATCTCTGGAATCTCTGGAATCTCTGGAATCTCTGGGATCTCTGGAATCTCTGGGATCTCTGGAATCTCTGGAATCTCTTGAATCTCCAGTTCTTTTGGAATCTCCTGAACCTCCTGAACCTCCTGAACCTCCTGAATTTCTTCCCCTCTTTGAAGAAGGTTTAGGAGAGCCCGGGGGCGTGATTATCGCCAAATAGTACAGAAGCCAGATGCAACAAATAAGCGCTTCGTACGCCACCTGCGACTGAAAGTCCATGTGGTGCCTGAAGACAAGGGCATGTGACCCGTAGCCTATGGAGGCGATGAGTATGCAGGGGATCTGGGGTTAGTAGTGAAAAATGGGGAGAAAATGGGAGAAAATGGGACAGTAACGGCTGTACATACGAGAACGCCCATCCAGGGCCATTGGAATTCCCACATACGGTCCGTGCAAGTTGCAATGCGTAACTGTAAATGGGGCAGTGCGTCAGGTGACGATGCGTCATGTGAAAGTCACGTGTGCGCAGCATCATGTGACTGCGTATCACGTGAAAGTACATCACGTGAAGGATTTAACATGTGTGCACGTGCTTGGCACACGTGACCCGCACGCTCGCCAACTTGATAGTGGCGATTAAAACTTACTCCATCAACAATATGGTATGTTCCCCCGCCACCACCCTCCGTGTCCCTTACTAACTTCCAGACGTCCATAGGTACAGGTTATGATTTATCCAACAGTGTTTTCTCGCCCGGTATGTAACAATTGCTCCCACAATCCTCCATCCAAGAGTCCACATTTCCACTCCATGTGGCCGTCAATCCACCTCCTCATTTGACGTTTCCTGATCACCTCACTTAATCATTTCCCTGGTCATTCCTTTTTTGATCATCCTCATTTGATTATTTCCTGATTTGCTGAATGACTTGTTTATTTCCTGATTTGGTTGAATGACTCGTTCATTTCCTCATTTCCTTATTTGACCATTTCCTTATTTGACCATTTCCTCATTTGACCATTTTCTCATTTGGCCATTTCCTCATTTGATAAATGACTTGTTCATATTCTCGTTTCATTGTTGATTTCCTCATTTGATGGATCACTTGTTCATTTCTTGATTTGGTTGGATGATTTGTTCATTTCTTCATTTGTTCATTTGATCAGTTCCTCGTTTGATTGGGTCATTTCCTCATTTGATTGGGTCACTTGTTCATTTGTTCATTTGATCATTTTCATTTGATGGATCATCTGTTCATTTCCTCATTTGATCAGCTCCTCGTTGGATCAGCTCATCATTTGATGATTTCCTCATTCGATGGATGACTACTTCTTTTGGTGGATCACTTTTTGGTTTCCTCATTTGATTATCCCATTTCATTTAACATTCTTCGTTTGATCGTATACCTGATCATTCCTCTGATGGATAACTTGCTCAATTCTTAATCAATACTAACCTCTAGATGGCAGAAACTTCCAGGTGGAGTATGCTTCGAAGGCAGTGGAGAACGGCGGCACTTCGCTTGGAATCAAGGCCAAAGACGGCATTGTGCTTGCCGTGGAAAAAATCATAAATTCAAAGTTGTTGGTTCCTGGCAAAAACAAGCGGATCCAGACCATCGATAGGCACGTGGGCGTGGCCTACTCGGGCTTGTTGCCCGACGGACGCCACTTTGTTAACCGTGGCCGTGACGAGGCCCAAACCTATGCCAACTTATATAAGAGTGCCATCACTCTTCCGCTTTTGATGGAGCGCTTGGGTATCTATGTGCAGAACTATACCTGTTACAACTCCGTCCGTCCGTTTGGAATTGCCTCCATCATCGGAGGTGTGGATGAAAATGGGCCTCATTTGTATATGCTCGAGCCCAGTGGTGCCTTCTGGGGCTACTCCGGTGTGGCTGCAGGCAAAGGCCGCCAGACGGCCAAGTCTGAGTTGGAGAAGTTGAACTTCGAGGAGTTGACTGTGAAAGAGGCCGTGAAGCACGCCGCCAGAATCATCCACCAGGCCCATGAAGATAATAAGGATAAGGATTATGAGTTGGAAATCACGTGGTGCTCCTTGGAGGAGACGGGTGGAAAGCACGAGTTCGTGCCCGAACCACTTTTGCAAGAGGCCATCAAGCTGGCACAAGAGGAGGACGACGAAGATGAGGAGGAGGACGCTGAGATGGCCACGTGAGCATAAATGTCGGGAATAGTCGTAATTCACACAAGAGAAGATTCAACCAGGAGATATAGTCACATGATAAAATGTCACATGATAAAATGTCACATGATAAAATGTCACATGATAAAATGTCACATGATTAAATGTCACATGACAAAATGACACATGACCTACGCGGTGTAGAAACCAACCGTGTCAATGTATTTGTAGTGATCAATATACTCACTGTCTCAGAGAATTTCTCCTTCAATACAATCCTCCATTAAGTATACCCTTCCACTGGCTTCCTGGTTTTGATCTCTCTTCCCCTTGGCTTCTTGATTTTAATCTCTTTCCCTTGGTTTCCTGCACACTCGGAAACCTTGCAGCAGTTCCCACCTCATCTTCCTGCACGCGCACATGCAAGAACGAAACGAAACGTAACCAAAACATTGCATTGCACTTCAATCCCATGCCGAAACCGACTCCAGATACCATGGAAAATGGGGATTTCCTGCCCGGAAGTCCAAGTCCGAACCCCACCTTCCTGCACCCGAGTCACATATCCCCAAAACGGCTGCTTCTTACCCTTAACCGGTCTCTGCAACAACCACTAGGATTCACCAAGACGAATAACCAGTCACCAAACCATCGGACCATGAGTTCGGCTTTCTTTTCCACCTCATTTGCCTCCGCCAACCAAACCGCCGATTCCAGTCTGTTCATTAGCAACCCCGACCAAAACAATTCTCTCGTGCATCAAAACACAACTTCCAGTCCTTCCCACGAGCTGGCTCGGGGCGAAACTTCAAATGGACATGTGGGTTCCGACCATTCCCCTGATATTATAGAAAGTCCAGCCGACATTTCCAATACCAAAAGTCTAGACCATTATCGGGGGCATAGGGGGCTCCAGGATGATTCTACCCTGAACAATTTGGCAGCCTTGGATTCCCTGGATGTTTTGGACGCCCCTGTGATAGATCACGAGCCAGAAATCAAAACCGTTCTAGACCCAGTTTTGATGGCGGATTCGGATATTTCCGGCCTGGAGGAGCTTAAAATCCCCAATGTTTTAGACTCATACCCTGAAACACACCCTGAAACATCTGAAACATCTGAAACATCTGGAACATCTGAAACACACCCTGAAGTATCTGAAACATCTGAAACACGTGCTTATAGTCACACGGGGGAAGGAAGCGAAGCAGAACAAGAGGAAGAAAAAGTGCAAGAAAAAAGCGAGTGTGAGGATTCCCAGCGGCCTTTATATACCCCCGCATCTGCACAGTTGGCTGCAAAGGCGCCCCGCCCCAGCACATCCAACACACCTGAAACACGCGCAAACCCTGCAGCACTATATAAAGACCGCCGCCCTCCTCCCCAAATAAGCAGCCAAGTTTTTTCTGGGCCCAGTGCTGCCGGTTCGGCATTGATGCCCCATACACCCCTGATCCAAAACAAAACCCAACCAGAAGTTGTTGACTCTGCAAAACACTCATCCACGTCCATTGACGATTTTGACTTCAGCCATTCTTCCGTGGTCAACGATACACGCAGCCAATTTGACCTTGACATCAGCCCTGACCAGTACCACGTGAACAGCCGACCCGGACAATCCCCGTGGACTGAATTTCGGGCCAAAAAAACGCCTTCTCGTGCCACAGGCCCCAAACCGTTTCTCTACAACAGAAACATCTCGCAAGAAAGCCTGGCTACGGGCGTGGCTTCGGGAGCCCAAATCGACGACCTTACGAAGCAGCTCACCAACTGCAAGATCCAACTCAAACTTTACGAGAAGTTTCTCCAGGACTTGATTGATAATAAGGCTATAGAATTGGGCAATATCTCGACGTTTACGAATTTGGACGATCTCGATAGTACTGAAATGAAAACCCTGGCGGCCTCGGAAGGCGCCAAAAACCTCGTGGAAATGTCGTCGTTGGTCGAGGACTTATACTGCAGTCTTGAAGATTACCAGAACAAATGGCGAGATTCAGACCTGAAAGCCTCAGCCTTGGCTCAGACCATATCACAGTGTGTATCTCAATTCTCAAAGGTTTTGGATGGACTTGGGATTGAAACGGAAAACCTCGCCGATACTAGTTCTCCAGAGGAATATTTCAGCGAGGCCTTGGATATCCTCCGGGAAAAGATGGACCAACAGACACAGCAGGCATCTTTGTCTTCATCTCAGAAAAGCTCATTCCCATCAACATCTCCAAAACATTCATTTACTTCAGTGCCAGCCTCTCTGAGGAATTCATTTCTTTCCCATCTTTCAGATACACCAATCAAGATGCGACGAGAAACGTCCTCCTCCAGGCCATTGTTCGCCGAGTCCCCAAAAGGGTATACACCTGGCCATGGTTATGATCTGAGCATGTTTGCGTTGAAGGACGAACATGACCTCATGAAACAACTGTTGCAGGAGGAGAATGACCGTTTAAGGCAGGAGTTGGAAGACCTTAAGAACCGGCCGAGTTTGGAGTCTCCGCCAAAAGCACAATTTTCTTCGCTCGAGAGGAATGTGGACAAAAAGCTTGAAGAATACCAAGCGGTGATTGACCGGCTTCAACAAGAAGTCAATGAGTTCAAGAACATGAGCCGGTCGGCATCAGTTTCCGATTTCGGTGATTCTTTCAAGACGCTGTACATACATGGAGAACTTGAGAAGCTTCAGAACGAATACGACCGGTTATCGCTCGAATACCGCAAGGCGCAGGAAAGAGGAGAAGCCGAAGCCAATTCTCTCAAAGATCAATTGCACATGCTGAACCGAAATGTGGAGGATTTGCGGTCGCAATTGGCAGCTGCAAAAGAAAAACAACACGAACTCAGTGCAGCATCCAAAGCACAGAAATCGGGCGATGCAGACAGGATCAAACTAGCGTACCAGGTGCAGTCTCTCCAAAAAGACAAGGAAGGGTTACAGAAGAAAGTGGAGTATTTGACGGAGAAGTTGGCCGAAAACGTGGGCCAGAGTTTCCGCAGCAAAGAGTCCATCCAGGCAGCATTGAACCGAGTCTCGCTGCATTTCGGTGAGCTCTTTGACAATGACGTCAGCCAGTTCGGAAAGTTAATGAAGTCTTTCGACAAAATCGCCGACGATGCCTCGCTTAAAGAACTGCGGGTCAAACTCGAACAGTTGCAGCTATACAGCGGAGAGCAGCTCCTCAAAAAGTCCAATGACTACGTTGTCAAAGCCAAGGATACGCATCGGTCATTGGGCGAGTACTTTTCCCGAGCCGTGGATGTGATTGTCAACGACCATATCCGGCTTCTCCTTAAGGAAAGCGATAAGAAGTACGACCAGAACTACGTGAGCGAGCTAGCGAGCCGGATCCGGGAGTTGGAGTTGGAGAATGCCAATTTGAGCAAGAAGCCGAGCTTCACAGCATCGCCTCGGCTGAAGCTCCGCATTGAGGAGTTGACCAACCGATGGAAGGCCGAGAGAGAAGCTCGGATCCTCGATAACAGGCAAGCCAAGGAGCGGTTCAAGGAGCTCGAGCTGGAAAAGGCAAGGAGGTAGACCAGGGGCCTACTTTCCAGGCATAATTAAGGTTTTTGGAGGACAGAAGGCCAGGACTAAGGCCCGGACTAAGGAGGAGGTATTCCAGGGAATAGTCCGAAGTTTATCCGAGACGTCAGAGGATGTTTGAATACTCACAATATCTTAAAAGGTTATTTTGATTATTCGGAGTTCAGATCACTGAATATCACAGTTTTCAGATAACTGAATAATACAATTGGTCAGATATTCAGTTACTGAGATATTCTGATATTCAGTTACTGAGATATTCTGATATTCAGTTATTCAGTTATTGAGATAATCTGATGTTCTGGTATTCGCATATACGGATATTCAGATATTAAGTTATTCAGTTACTGAGATATTCGGATATTGTGATTTTCTGATTTTCTGAGATTCCGATGTTCAGATTTTCAGATTGTCAGATATTCAGTTACTGAGAGAATGGATATTCAGGTATTCAAATATTCTGAGATTCGGATGTTTTGATATTCTGATATTCCGATATTCAGTTACTCAGTTACTCAGTTACTCAGTTACTCAGATATTCAAACATTCAGTTATTCAGTTACTGAGATAATCTGAGATCAGTTACTCAGTTACTCAGATATTCAAACATTCAAATATTCAGATTTTCAGATTCTCAGATTTTCATATATTCTCAGATTCTGAGATTCTGATGTTCAGTTACTGACATAATCTGATGTTCAGTTATTCAGTTACTGAGATATTCGAATATTCTGAGATTCTGATTTTCTGATGTTCAGATATTCAGATATTCAGATATTCAGATATTCAGTTACTGAGATATTCAGATATTCAGTTACTGAGATATTCGAATATTCTGAGATTCTGATGTTCATTTACTGACATAATCTGATGTTCAGTTATTCAGTTACTGAGATATTCAGATATTCAGTTACTGAGATATTCTGATATTCAGTTATTCAGTTACAGAGATAATCTGATACTCAGGTATTCGGATATACGGATATTCAGATATTCGGTTATTCGGTTACTGAGGTAATCTGCTAATCTGATATTCAGTTATTGAGATAATCTGATATTCAGATATTCAAACATTCAAATATTCGGATAATCTGATATTCTGAGATTCCAATGATCAGTTTTTCAGCTTTCAGTTATTCAGATATTCAAATATTCTGATATTCAGATATTCAGTTATTCAGATATTCAGATATTCAGTTATTCTGATATTCTGATTTTCAGAAATTAAGTTATTTAGTTACTGAGAGAATCGGATATTCAGGTATTCGGATATTTGGATATTAGGATATTAGGATATTCTGATATTCTGATTTTCTGATTTTCTGATGATCTGATATTCAAACATTCAAATATTCAGATATTTGGATATTCAGTTACTGAAGTAATTTGATATTCTGATATTCTGATATTCAGTTATTCTGATGTTCAGATATTCGGATGTTCAAATTTTCAGATTTTCAGATTCTCAGATTTTCATATATTCTCAGATTCTGAGATTCTGATGTCTGATATTCTCAGATTCTGAGATTCTTATATTCAGCTACTGAGATATTCTGATGTTCAGTTATTCAGTTACTGATATAATTTGATATTCGGATGTTCGGATTCTGAGGAATACCAGAAGACACCACCAAAAGACCACCTGGAGCCTACAAATGTGGTGAGCCGGATACGATGCCCAAGATTGATCGGGATTTTCTATTAATAAGTTATAATTGACTTGTTACGTTATTGGACATTTCCATTATGTTTCATCAATGGCTTTATACGAGTCTAATAGGAGGTTACTATTATTGAGGACCAGCTATATTTGGAAAACAATCTCATAAAGCTTGAGCTGAAATCCAATTCTGATATTATTGTTTTCTGTTATTATTGTTTTCTGATATTATTGTTTTCTGTTATTATTGTTTTCTGTTATTATTGTTTTCTTAGGACAGATGCTTTAATTGGGAAAAAAATATTAGTAGTATAGGTTCTGCTAGATCTTCGGTTAAACATAGAGCATTAATTAGAAGGTAAATAGAAGAATCAAAGGGAATAAGAATTAAAGAAGATAGACCAGTACACCCTAAGATAAAAAAAAAAAAAAAACATGTAATTACTCAACTCTACTATGCCTTAGGGTGTACTGGTCTATCTATATTTATAGTCCATCAGTGTTTCTGTCAACTTCCTATGTAGTCATGTGATGAAGTGGTTCTCAATGGTCAGGCCTTTAGAAGTTCGCACTTCAAAGGGATTAAAGAGTGTTCACATGCAACCACAAAAGGATTATCTGGAAATGAATAATTAAGTGTGTTTATTCGAGTATAAACACTTGAAAATGTGGCTCCAATTTTTTAATGATAACTACGAACGACGTGAAGTTGGTACTGATGACAATGGGTGTATTGATAGTTTTTTTGATACTGCGCGTTTTACTGTACATGACTGAGAATAAAAGACAAAAAAGACAAAGACAAAAGACAAAAGACAAAAGACAAAGACAAAAAAGACAAAGACAAAAAAGACAAAGGACAAAAAGGACAAAAAGGACAAAAGAGTGTTAGAACTTAACAGGTTTAGGGACTGTATAGAATAAAGTATCATCAAAATGTATAGTCGTATACTGTATTACACCTTAGAGAGATTCCTTTGGGGATTCATCTAACTGGGCGAACCTGTAAGTTCTTATATACTTTCTGGCTGCATCGGGTAACCCTGTTAAGGGGCTTCCTGCACAGCTTGCCTTCGTAATGTGAAACTCCGTTTCACAATGGCTCGGGGAACTCCTTAAAGGGGTTCGGAATGGCGCGTGCCATTCACATGATATTCGTCATGTGGGTGTACTGGTTAATATTAGGATCCAGGGCCACTAAGTACTGCATACTAGTGGTTGTAAATAAATTCCTAACAAAGAGAACACCAGAAACAGAGACCAGAAAAGAATAGCTTTCTAGTACTGGAATTTAAAGAATACCTTTCTAGTACTGGAATTTAAAGAACAGCCAAGAGTGGCTAAAAGGAGTGTTCAGGTTAAAAGGTATTGAATTGACTTCAGATTCATCGCGCAAAACATTACATACCGGAAACCGTCGACGATAATGAAAGTTTTTTCCACGCGCGTCTCTAACTACCAGACTTCCACTACTAATCTTGGGCACACGGAGTTTTACACCGTCCAACGGTTTTCTCCGCGCAAATTCGTAGTTAGTTCATAAGTACGAATAAACATATATATATATATATATATATAAATATTTTCAGGAGAAATTGAATTAAATAAGAAAAGTAAGACAGATTTAAATTCTTAAAAAAATAATAATTTTTTTATAAAAAAAAGTGAAACGAAGAAAAATAATAGAAAGTAATAGAAAGTAACAGAAATCCATTTAAAGTGTGGGTGGAACTACATACGATTTAATGATGTGGTCAATTTTTATGTGCTCATTCTGTTCCCAATTCTGTTCCCAAATTCTGTTCCCAAATCTGTTCCCAAATCCCCCCTTCAGGAAATTTGGGGTCGAAATTCTGCTCGTTGCTGGCACTGGGTGACGTGAAACTAGGTACTCTTTCTGGAGATGTTTTTTCGCCGGTTTCCGATCGCAATAGGGGTGCGCGAACTGATATTTATATATTTCGTTTGGGGGGTGCGCGAAAATCCCGTATCGATCCCGGAGTTTCGTATATGCATTTCTGTAACAGATCTCATCCTCCCCATCCTGAAACCCTTGCTGCAGTTGCTACACTTGTTTCACCTGCACTCTGGTGGTTTCACCTGCACTCTGGTNAGTTGCTACACTTGTTTCACCTGCACTCTGGTGGTTTCACCTGCACTCTGGTGGTTTCACCTGCACTCTGGTGGTTTCACCTGCACTCTGGCCGTTTGAACTGCACGCTGGCCGTTTCACCTGCACGCTGTACTCATGAAACTGTTAGGAATAATTTCATGAGTGTCAGGATCGAGTATCTAGTACTTTGAAGCCTCGAGAAAGCATGAGGTGACCGTGGAAATTGCATCAGTGCGGATATATATGCACTTCACAAGAGG
>NKZZ01001256.1:0-13305 GCA_002370815.1 Metschnikowia hamakuensis
TGAAGAAACAATCTGTTTATCATGCCTTCATTTCTCTTGATATTTGAATGTATAACCCGAGTTTGAATAATTTCGGATTATTTAGTGTCAGTCCTCTTGAATTTAAGGACTTTTGACAATTCCATGATTAAGCTTGGGGTCCAGACTATTTAATCGGCGGTCCACCCATGTCAACCATCCCTCACACTCCTATACTGTCAAAGTCAGTACCATGGTTGGAGTATATGACATTGCGTTTGCCAAGATAACAGCTTATTCTCATGGAAAAAAAAAGGAAGGAAGAATGAAGATGGGAAAAAGGAAATACTTAAAAGTATGGGAAGGAATTCTGTGGGGATCGCGGTCTTATATATTTTTTTGGAATCGCAGCCAATGCACGCGCATGTCGCCACCCGATATGCACCTTGGGAAACCCCCGCACCAAATTGCAACCAACGCAATATATAAATGCGGGAGTCCCCCCTCGTTTTCCCTCCTTTTTCTACCACTCTCTTTTACTACATAGTGTCTCATACACTACATAGTGTACATCAAGTACCACTCATTTCATTAGCGGGCAATAGAGCGCTACTCCTATTTCACTAGTGTCTCCTATTTCTACAGAGTGTACCGTCAGTGAGGTCTTCAGTGATTGGTCTTCANCTACATAGTGTACATCAAGTACCACTCATTTCATTAGCGGGCAATAGAGCGCTACTCCTATTTCACTAGTGTCTCCTATTTCTACAGAGTGTACCGTCAGTGAGGTCTTCAGTGATTGGTCTTCAAGGATTGATTTGGGTATGTGATTTAGTATTCTGAAGTGTGATTTCTCTTGAACTAAGAACTCTATTGCCGGTTTAACACCACCAAACATATTCAACAGAATTGAATCTCATAAAGAAAGGTATGTATTAAAGAAAGGAAAAGACTATTGAACTTTGGGGAACACTATTGAATTTGGGGAACACTATTGAATTTGGGGAACACTATTGAATTTGGGGAACACTATTGAACTTTGGGGAACACTATTGACCTTTGTGGTGACGTCGGAGGGGTTGATATTGGGATCGACAATGTGGACACGCTCCTATGCCTAAGGATCAATGATTCCGTGGTGGCACTGGATGTCGCGAAAAGCAGCGTCGATGCTCGATTGATATTCGTTCGGTAGAAACTACGTCTTCAGCCCAGCGAAGTTTTCTCCGCCCAAATGGTCCGTATTGAACTATCAGTAGCTAGTTTAGTTATTAGGTAGTTAATCGACGCAGTAC
Source organism: Metschnikowia hamakuensis (assembly GCA_002370815.1). Lineage (NCBI taxonomy): Eukaryota > Fungi > Ascomycota > Pichiomycetes > Serinales > Metschnikowiaceae > Metschnikowia > Metschnikowia hamakuensis. The sequence goes on from NKZZ01001256.1 coordinate 1,254, forward strand.
AAAAAAAAAAATGTACCATCTATCAAACTGCAATAATAACTTTCAAGTAATCACTAGTCAATACGCTTTCTTCAAAACTCGCCACAAAGCTTGTCTGAATCTTATTAATTCTACAAATGTTTTTCTTTTTTGATTACTAAACAATTTTTTCTTCTTTTTTTGATTACTCAACAATTTTTTCTTCTTTTTTTGAGTATTAAACAATTTTTTCTTTTCTTTTTGAGTATTAAACAATTTTTTCTTTTTTCTTTTTTTTTTCTGATCAATGGTGGTTCTGCTGTACTTATGGAAGGGCTTTTGAATATTGTACAAGAGCTTTTGGGATGCTTTTGCTTCTTTGAATTCAGTGTAGGCCCGATTGTTTATTCACAATCATAGTTAGTCCCAAAGTACCCCGCGCCATTGACCAGTTTTTTTTTTTCTTTTTCTATTATTTTCTCTTTTTTTCTTATTATCGAGAAATTCACCACCTCGTCATCGTCATATAGTCATTTTCAATGTCATCTTCAATGTCATTTTCAATGTCATTTTCAAGGTCATTTTCAATGTCATTTTCAAGGTCGACCATGTCCTTGTCACCTTGGTCTAAGACCTAGAGGGTCAGGTCAGGGCAGAGGAGAGACTGTGAGACATTGACCGGTTCCTTTAAAACCGGCTTGACTGTTCGCACTTTGGTAGTCTTCTCTGGCTTGACTGGACTCATATCCTAGACTTTGACATCCGAGAATCTGGCTCGCTTAGGAGGCAGCAAATTGGGAATCTGGGATGGATGCAAATTGGGAATCTGGGATGCATTCAACTTGGCGCATGGACCCTGACCAGCTTTTGGTTGAGAGCTGCGGACCTTCTCAGAAAGGTTAATCTCAAAGGCTTTGAGTTCCTTTTGTTCCTTTTCCTTTTCCTTTTCAACCTTCATATAAGCCCTTATCATCTCCTGTCTCTCTCTGTAGCGGTCCCGTGACAAGGCCATAAGCTGAGCGGGAGTCATATTGGCATAAGACTCATCGGAAGGGTCATTCCAATAGATCATGTCCGGACGTGCGCGTTTAATACCCACTTTCAATGCAAAGACTCTGAACTTACAGAAAGCGCGACTGGTCGAAATGCGGCGCACGTTCGTTTCATCAAGAGGACACTTGTGGAAATTGCATACCGGATTTCTTTGGATGTAGCATGCATTATGCATTTTCCAAATGTTGATTGAGTCAAGCAACTGGTTCCACTTCTTCTTTTGTTGGCACTTGAGCTCCTTGAAGTGCTTTGTGAGCAATCCCACATTTTCGCACCCAAATCCAGCCTCAAGTTTTGCCATAAACGTGACTTTTTGTTTTTGCTTGGTTTGTTTTAGCTTGGCAAATGAGGACGATTTCATAGTGTTCCGGGGCCCGTGATTGGCTGAATCCTCACTTAAATTGTCCAAAATTACCTCTGAGTATCGAGATGGAAGACAATCCAAAGCGTCGGGCGATGCATAGGCAGAAAAAACTTTTGATTTCACTTCCGATCCATTGTATGCAGTTCCAAATTGACTGTCGGTAGTTGTTGCAGAGTCTGCCATGAAGAGATTCATCCGTTCTTTATAATACGGGTCCTCATTTCCAGCTTTAACGGTTGAAAAATTCGACTGGTTCAGTTTCATGGTGAACACGGTTGGACTCGATTTTGAAGTTTGAAGTGATCCAAATGCGGTGTTATAAGCTTCTTGTATGGTCTTGAAGTAACAATTTCAAAGCGTGCTTTGTTTGATAGTGGAGGCCGAGAGAAGAAGGTAGTTAGTACAAGAGCGAATTATAATTGTATTCGCGAGAAGCACAAAATATACCGGGACACAAAACTGGGGCCCAGATGCTGTCTCGGTAAGGCCAAAGTGTATTTCATGCAGGCATTCATTATTAAGGCTCGAATATTATCAAAAGACCTTGTCTTTGAAGAATAGTAGAGCCTACAATTGTGTAGCAATATTGGGAAACTTATGGCTAGACTGTTAGATTATAAAAACAAGTAATATTGATGTCCAACTTAAATTCCATTGAAGCTTGAATTGAATCTCGTAGAATAAACAGCCTGCTTATGAAATACCAATGAAGTACCATTCGATCTGGGTTTTTGCAACTGTAAATAAATTGTCAGAACTATACAGGGAATCGCGTACTTATATACTGAGAGCTGCACGTTGGGTGGCAAATGCAAATGCAAGTACAAACGCAAACGCAAACGCAAATGCAAACACAAACACAAAATCGCATGCTGCATATCTGAAACAGTGAGCGATTCTCGGGGTATATAAAGCAGCCCGCGCCCGCCAAAAAAAATACAGCCACCCCAATTTCCAATTTTTCTTCCATCAAGGATTTTTCCTTATTATTAGAAAATGATTCAATTCAGTCATAAGTTGGAATTTAGTTGTTGATGACTACATGTTTTTCGGGCTGAAATTTTAACTGATTGATGAACTGAACCGATCGATGAACTGAACTGATCGATGAACTGGTAAGACTTGGAAAGTGAAACTTAACTGGATCTGGGGACTTAGATGAATGATGGAATGATACACTATAAGAGCCAATGTTTCTTTCACTAGCATGGAACCTTGCAGAGTAACTTGAGTTCTGGACCGTATAGCAGAAATGAGGGTACTTATGAACTGGATATACTGGCACTCCAAAAAAAAAACTTCCGGTTGCGGCCATACCAAGTGGAAAATACTGTTTCCCGTCCGATCAACGTTAGTCAAGCCACTTAGGGCTACAGTGAGTAATGCAGTGGGAGACCATGTGTGAAATTGTGGTGCTGCAATCTTTTTGCCATGTTTTTACCGAATCGAGTTGCCAAGTGAAAAGGATTTCCAGAACTCTTTCTTTTCCTTTTCGGTTGCTGATTTCCTACTATATGCGATATGGGTGTGGGGCACGTGACCTACAGAACAATCAAAAAAAGTCACTCCAATACCTTTTACCAAACCTCAACAGCTCGAAATAATGGAAAGACTTCTAGTTTAGTCTCCGGAAGAACAATTCTAGCAAGGACTGCATACAAGGGACTTTATAATCCAAACCTTCATGATCCCAACCTCCATGATCCAAAGACGCTATTGATACAACCAAAAAAGACAATTTTTGGCCTGGTCCTTCATTCTATGGATGGTGGTATTGAAATGATCCATTATCATCATTCAAATTTACTCAGGGATGCTCCAATTTTCATCATTCCACAATTTTACGAGACAAATCTTCAATTTTACGAGTGAATTTTACAGTTTTACGAGAAAATCTACAATTTTACGAGACACATCTGCGTTTATACGAGTGGATTCTCTAGTTTTACGAGAAAATCATACAATTTACGAGAAAATTCTACAAGTTTACGAGAAAAACCACAATTTTACGAAGATTTCTATGATTTTACGAGTTTCTTTTACATTTTTACGAGAAAAACTACAATTTTACGAGAAGATTCTACAATTTTACGAGACAAATCTACAATTTTACGAGAAGATTCTACTATTTTACAAGACAAATCTACAATATTACGAGAAGATTCAACAATTTTACGAGGAAATCCACACATTTACGAGAAGACTCTACAAATTTACGAGAAAAGTCCCCAAAGACTCTATAAATGTGCCGGAAAATTCTATAGTTTGAAGAGCAGATTGAACAATTTTTCGAGTACATTATACAATTTTTTGAAACGGTTTTACAATAGTCCGAGCACATTCAACAATTACCCGAGAATGCTAAACAAGTCATCGAAAAAGATATTCAAGTTTACCAAAAAAAATGTGTTTTTACGGGCATCTTCTACAACTTTACGAGACAAATCCACAACTTTACGACTCTTTCTACAGTTTTACGAGAAGATTGTGCAGGTTTCCGAGCATATTCAACAATATTACGAGAATATTATACAGTTTTACGAGAAAAACTACAATTTTACGAGACAAATCCACACTTTTACGAGAATATTCTACAATTTTACGAGCATTATCGGCAATTTTACAAGAAAAGCTTCAAATTTACGAGAAAATTGTTCAGTTTTACGAGCAAAACTACAAATTTATGAGTCAAATCTACAAAAATTCGGGAAAGATGTTCCATTTTACAGAAAAATTCTACAAGTGGACGAGTATTTTTAACCATTTTTCGAGGAGAATCCACAATTTTAGGGGCATTTTAAAGAGTTTTACGAGAAATTTCCACTAATTTACTTGAGAAACGTTACATGTTGACAAAAAAGCCTACAATTTTACGAAAGGAAACTTCAAAATTACGAGAAGAAACTACATTTTTACGAGGATGGTACACAATTTACGAGAAAAACTACAATTTTACGAGCGTATTCAACAAATTTACGAGCATATTATACATATTTACGAGACAGACCTACAGTTATACGAGTTTTTTACGAGAAAAAGCTACAGATATACGAGGATTTCATACAATTTTACGAGAAAAAGCCACAAATATACGAGAAACTGCACTTTTACAGGTTTTCAACAAAATCTTCGAGAAGATTCTACGATTTTACTACGATGCAAATCTACAAAATCACGGGAACATTCTATAGATTCTCGAGAGGGTTCTACAATTAATAAACAAATTTACGAGATCAATCTACAAATTTACGAAAAAAGTCTAGAAAGATGGTGCATATTTACGTGACGATTCAACAATTTTACGAGTATCTGCATCAATATACGAGTATCTGCATCAATATACGAGTATCTGCATCAATTTACGAGTAAATCATACATATTTACGAGAGAAATAATGAGATTGCAATCGGGATTAGAATTGATTCTTTTGGAAGTTTTGTTGGGGTGTATAGTTTATAAAATTATGGGACAAAGGCATGGCTTCAATGAGGTTTAGTAAACATCTCGATAATAATGGTACTTTAAGCCCATATTTGAGAACATTTATCTATAGGATGTTAAATTTCATTAGCTATCTACCTTAACGATGCTTGCTAAATGTTGATGCATAAAGTCGTAAAATTGTTGAATTGTGACGCATAAATTCGTAAAATTGTAGAATTTCAAAGTCGAGTCTCGTAAAATTGTTGAGTTCTGAAGCATAAGCCCGTAAAACTGCTGAATTTTGCAGCATAAACTCGCAAAATTGTTGAATTCTGAATCAGCAACTCGTAAAGTTGCAGAATTCTGACGCATAAACTCGTAAAGTTGCAGAATTCTGACGCATAACCTCGTAAAGTTGCAGAATTCTGACGCATAACCTCGTAAAGTTGCAGAATTCTGACGCATAACCTCGTAAAGTTGCAGAATTCTGACGCATAACCTCGTAAAGTTGCAGAATTCTGACGCATAACCTCGTAAAGTTGCAGAATTCTGACGCATAACCTCGTAAAGTTGCAGAATTCTGACGCATAACCTCGTAAAGTTGCAGAATTCTGACGCATAACCTCGTAAAGTTGCAGAATTCTGACGCATAACCTCGTAAAGTTGCAGAATTCTGACGCATAACCTCGTAAAGTTGCAGAATTCTGACGCATAACCTCGTAAAGTTGCAGAATTCTGACGCATAACCTCGTAAAGTTGCAGAATTCTGACGCATAACCTCGTAAAGTTGCAGAATTCTGACGCATAACCTCGTAAAGTTGCAGAATTCTGACGCATAACCTCGTAAAGTTGCAGAATTCTGACGCATAACCTCGTAAAGTTGCAGAATTCTGACGCATAACCTCGTAAAGTTGCAGAATTCTGACGCATAACCTCGTAAAGTTGCAGAATTCTGACGCATAACCTCGTAAAGTTGCAGAATTCTGACGCATAACCTCGTAAAGTTGCAGAATTCTGACGCATAAGCTCGTAAAATTGTACAAATTTAATGCAGAGTCTCGTAAAATTATAGAATTGTGCCGCATAGACTCGTAAAAAAGAATTTCAATTTGGGCTTTAAAACATTCTTTAAATTGGTGGTTTTGTTTACTCATAAACTTGTAGAACAAATTTACGAGTATATTCAACAATTATACGAGCATGGCATACAAGTATTCGGGAAAGAGCTTTAATTTTACGGGAACATCCTACAATTTTACGAGCATTATTAGCAATTTACGAGATAAATCTTCAATTTTAAGAATATTTTATACACTTTTACGAGGAAAATTTAAAATTCGGCGACTATATTAAACAATTTTCTGCACAATTTAACAAAATTACGAGAAAAATCTTCAATTATACGAGTGTTCTATGAAATTTTACGGGAAAAACTGCAATTTTACGAGTATATTCTACAAGTTTACGACAAAAATCTGCAATTTTGCGACTATATTCTGCAGTTTTACGAGAGAAATTTACGATTTTACGAGAAAATTTGTCAATTTTACGAGAATATCATACAGATTTACGAGTAGAAAATGCAAGTTTTACGGAAAAATTATACAAAAATTTGAGAAGAATGTACAATTTTACAGGAGATAATTCAAAACTTCGAGTTGATTTTACAATTTTATTCCAAGGCAAATCCACAAATTTACGGGAAGATTCTATAGATTCTTAACAAATTCTACAATTTCACGAGATTTTTATACAAATTTACGAGTTTTTTACTCAATTTTACGAGAAAAATCTACAGTTTTACGAGTGTACTTTACCATTTTACGAGAAAATTCTACATTTTACGAGAGAATTCTCCAATTTTACGAGGAAATTATACATATTTACGAGTATTTGATGCAAATTTACGAGAGAAGTCTACAATTTTATGAAAAGAATCTGCTAATTTACGGGACAATTCTACAAAAAGATTCTACAAATTTACGTGACGATTCAACAAATTTTCAAGGAAAACCTTCAATTTTACAAAACGTTCTTCTTAATTAACGACTTTATTATACAAATTTACGGGTATATTCAACAATTATACGAGCAAGAAAAAGAAATATTCGAAAAAAATTTCAATTTTTTTGAAAAAAATGTATAAAGTTACGATAGAAGTCTATAATTTTAAAAGAAAATTGTATAATTTTGCGAGTATTTTATTTAAACCTACAAGACATCTACAATTAAAAAAAAAATTTAGACTATTTTCCGAGAGAATTTTACAATTTACGAGACGTATCTGCGATTTTACGAGAAGAGTCTACAGATATACGAGAAAAAGTTACCATTTTACGAGAAAAAACTAAACTTTACGAGAAATGTGTTCATCTTACGACCATTCCCAGGAATTTTGCGAGGAAACTCTAGGAATTTTCGAGAAAAAACTGCAATTTTACGACTATATTCTACACTTCACGAGAGAAATCTACAATTTTACGAGACAATTCTACAGATTTACGAAAAAAACTACAGTTTTACGAGCAAAAACTACAATTTTACGAGCCCGATGTACAAATTCACGAGGGAAGTCAAAAGATTTACGGGGAAAGATTGGAACGATGCTAGAAATTTACAAGAGAAATCAACAATTTTACGACAATATTCACCAAATATACGAGGAAAACCCATAGATTTACGAGAAGAATATGCAAATATACGAGTGTATTCAACAATTTTACGACAATATTCACCAAATATACGAGGAAAACCCATAGATTTACGAGAAGAATATGCAAATATACGAGTATATTCAACAATTTTACGAATGTATTATGCCACTTTACGAGAAGAATCTACAGTTTTACGAGGAAAATCTACAATTTTACGAGAAATGTCCACAAAGATTCTACAAATTTACGGGACGATTCTACAATTTGAAGAGCATATTAAACAATATAACGAAAAAACACTTTCTTTTTTACGAGACAAATCTCCATATTTAAGAGAAATGTGTACATGCTTACAAGCAACTTCCCCATTTTCTCGCGTTTATTGTACAAATTTACGAGTTTTTTATACAATTTTGGGAGTTTGTGATACAATTTTACGAGAAAAGGCTACATTTTACTAGACAATTTACAATTTTACGAGACAAATCTACAATTTTACGAGCATATTATGCAATTTTACGAGAAAAAGTTACATCTTTACGAGAAAACTTTACATGTTTACGAGCATATTATGCAATTTTACGAGAAAAAGTTACATCTTTACGAGAAAACTTTACATGTTTACGAGCATATTATGCAATTTTACGAGAAAAAGTTACATCTTTACGAGAAAACTTTACATGTTTACGAGCATATTATGCAATTTTACGAGAAAAAGTTACATCTTTACGAGAAAACTTTACATGTTTACGAGCATATTCAACAATTTTACGAGAAAAACTACAATTTTACGAGAAAAAGCTACATTTTTACGTGAGAAAACCACAAAATTACGAGAAAAACTACATTTTTACGAGCAAAGTCTACAGATATACGAGTATATCACCCAAATTTACAAGGAAAACGTTTACGAGCACATTCAATTATACGAGCATGGTTTATAAATATTCGAAAAAGTCGTTCAAGTTGACGAAAAAAACCATATTTTTATGAGCATCTTGTTAAATTTTGTGAAACGAATTTACAAATCTAAGAGAAAATCTTTAATCTTATGAGTTTAGTATACAAATTTACGGGGAAAATCTCCAATTTTACGAAAAAAATTTACTAATTTTCGAGGATGTTATACTATTTTACGAGAAAACTCTATACATTTACGAGATAACTCTATAAATTTAAGAGACAATCTCACAATTTTACGAGGAAATTATTAAATATTACGAGACAATTACACAGTTTTACGAGAGAATCTGCAATTTTCCATGCACAAATATGCGATGATGCAGATATACGAGCAAAACCCCGGGATTTTACGAGAAAAATGCACAATATACGAACAAATTATACAGATTCAGGAAAAACGTCTTCATTTCACATATTTACGGGAAAAATATCCAAAAAATATGACCCAAATCTTCAAAAAGCGAGTGCTCTTTTTATTTAATTTACTACATATTTGCCGGAAACAGCTAAAATTTACCAGATCAACTCGAAATTTTATGGAAATCAGCCATGAATTTACGTCGAGGACATACATTTTTACGAGTGTCATTAGGAATCTTAACAAATTTACAACTACATTCTACAAATATATGACGAAACGGTATAAGCATGGAAGGAAAATACACAAAAAAATATAATAGAGACACGAAATTGTATAAAATTACGAGACAAATGTACAGATTTACGAAAAAAACACCGAAATTACGAGAAATTTCCACAAGTTTACGAAACAATTAGACATATTTACGAGAAAAATACAATTTTACGAGGAAATTACACACTTTTACGAGAAATTAACCCAAATTACGACAAATGTACACAATTTTACGAGCATATTCAACAATTTTACGAGAAAACTCTACAATTTAACGAGAAAATCACCCACGTTCACGAGAAAAACACCCAAAATACAGGAAACTTACCCCATTTTTTCGAGGTAATTACATAATTTAAAGTGATAATTCTACAAACGAGGATTGGGTTCGTCCAGACCAAAACAAAGTCTTTAAAGATCACCCCCAAAAAAAAAAAATTGATATAACAAATGTCAAATTCCACAACTTTTAGAAAATTGGTGATTAATTCAGACTGTGCAGAATGCCAAGAACATCAAAAGCAAAACATTTCACAGCTCAATTTGAAAAATTGGAATCAGCAATTTTCAGTATTGGTTTTTTTAGGAATAAACCAGTACATCCTAAGACCTGAGATCGTCACCAAACTGCCATATTTTATAAAATTGTTGGAGAACAACGACGAGAAAATTAGACATATTTACGAGAAAATTCTACAGTTTTACGACAGAATCATACATTTTTACGAGATAAGAACACAATTTACGACAGAATTATACAGATTTACGAGAAAAATAGACAATTTTACGAGGAAATTACACAATTTTACGAGGAAACTATACAAAAAAAACGAGAAAGTCACACAAATTACGAGAAACTTACACAATTTACGAGCAAATTCTACAAACTTACGAGAAAACTATACAGATTACGACAGATTTATACAATTTTACGGGAAAAGTCTCCAATTTTACGAGACTATTACACAAATATACGAGAAAATTACATAAATTACGACAGAAGTACACAAATTTATGAGACAATTACACAAATTACGACAGAAATATACATATTTACGAAAATAATCAAAATTTTATGAGAAGAAGACACAAATTACGAGAAGTTTTCTCAAAATTATGAAAAAATTAGACATCTTTACGAGAAAATTAGACAATTTTACGGGCATATGCAACTAGTTCACGAGGAAATTATAAATTTTTACGACGAAACTGTACAGATACACGAGAATCTTACAGAATTTTACGAGAAAATAAGACATTTTTACGAGAATATTACACAAATTCAGACAATTCTACCAGACAATTCTACGATTTTACAAAGACAGATATGAATTTCAAAATTTTCACCAGTCCAACTTAGAAGATTTTGAATTGAACCAGCAAAATATCGGAAGAAACGAGGAAAAACCTAATAATCTACAATTTTACGAGAAAAATCTATAAATTTACGAGAAAAAACCACAGTTTTGCGAGAAAAGCCACAGATTAACGGCCAAAACTACAGATTTACGGCTAAAATCTACAGAAATACGAAAAATTACTATAAATTTACGAGAAAAATCACAAATATAAAAGTGTATTTCTCCAATTTTAAGATAAAAGTCTTGACGATTTCGAGGACAAATTCCCCCCTCTCCAAATTTGCTTGGACAACATGCGAAAAATGAACCCATGACAATTAAAAAGATAATTTAATGACAATTGAAAGAAAAGGGAAGATAATCAAGTGGAAAAAATCATAATTGTGACTTTTAGGAGGTTCAAAATATGATGGTTGTTAACTTATTACTGGAGCCTATCATCTGAGAAGGCTTTTTGTCCATCAATGAATGATTTTTAGAGGACAAAAAAGAGATACAAAGAAACTGCAATTCCAAGGAATAACTTACATAGTGAGCTTCAATTTCACAAGTAAAAGGTACGGGGGAGTGGGGGGGTGGAGGGAGAAAAGGTGAGTGGGAAAAGCCGTTTTAATCGAGTGCGTTTGAGGGCTTCGTTTTCGCGGTGGCGCGTTGTTCCTGCATGCGAGCGGTGGCTGCAAATAAAATCAACTGCGGGGTTGACAAGACGAAATTCGTCTATAAAAGGACGCCCCCCCTCCCTTTTTTTCTCATCCCTTTTTTTCTCATCCCTTTTTTCTCACCCCTTTTTTTCTCTCCACCAGCACCCTGCTCACTTTGACACAACCGGATTTGCTTGGGGAGTACGGTCTCGGCAAACCGAGTAATGTTGACCTCCGTCTCGGGAGGCAACTTGGCATCTTCCCCGGGAAGTGCCGAGCCGGTTAAGGTACTGCACTCCATCGTTCAAGAGCGCCACGCCCAACCCCGCCCAACCGGGATGCGTCTTCGTCCGCCGTACACTTGAACCGTTGGTTGATCTGGTCCACAAGCGACTCCAACGAAAGCGCAAGAAGTGGGTATGCTGTTAATGCCTTGTTGTGGGACGAGCTAGGGCATATCTGCATGTACACATGTACACAGCTGGAAACGATGATAAGATCCGAGTGTGGGAGATGATTGCGAGCAATGCCCCCGCCTATAAACAAGCACGTGAATTTGGGCCCGCTCACCAGAAACAAGTTTCTCCAAAACTTGCCTCTTATGCTAAGTCCTAGACGCGACACCGAGCTGCAGCACATTGTGTTCGCTTCCGACAATGGAGACATCTTAGTGTTCCGGGCCTTGGACGGGAAACTCATCACTCGGCTCCAAAGAAGCGGTGGTAGTCTCGGTCCCAAGCCTCAAGGCTTGACACTATGGANGGTAGTCTCGGTCCCAAGCCTCAAGGCTTGACACTATGGAGAATCTCCGAGTCTCTTGCAGCAACATCACTTCCAGGTTTATGTTTATGAAGCTCTTTGAACTCATTCACAACGCTTCCATCCGAAAAAAGCGTTTTTTAAGAGCAACCACGGCGACTTGGCCATTTTGAATTCCAGTTGGCCTTTTGAATTCCAGTTGGTCTTTTGAATTCCAGTTGGCCTTTTGAATTCCAGTTGGC